>JAAIIK010000451.1:1153252-1175362 GCA_014706435.1 Silurus glanis | reverse complement strand
TCACTCTAATCCTACCCCAAACCCAACCCTACTTTAAACAACCTAATGCTAACCCAAACCCTAACCTAAGCCTCACTCAAACTCTAACCTAACCCTCACCCAAACCCTAACCCAATGCTCACCCAAACCCTAACACTAACCTAACCCTTACCCTATCCGAAACCCTTACCCTAACCTAACAATAACTCAAACCCTCACCCTAACCTAGCACTTACCCTATCTAAAACCCTAACCCTAACTTAACTTATCCCTCACTCAAACCTAACCTAACCCTTACCAAACCCTAGCCCTAAACTAACATAACTTAACCTAACCTAACCTAACCTAACCACTAACCTTACCTCTAATCCTCAACCTAACCCTAACTCTACCCCTACCCAACCTATCCCCACCCCCATTCTAACCTCTTACCCTCAACCTAACTCTAACCCAGCCTAAACTAACTCTAACTCTACCCCTATCCAACCTCTCCCTCACCCTTACCCAAACCCTAACCCTAACCCTAACCCTAACTTAATCATAGCCTTAACACTAACCTAACCCTCATCCTAACCCCTAACCTCTACCCTACTTCTAATCCTCAACTTAACTCCAAGTTAACCCCAGCCCACCCTTAACTCTCACATTCCCCTGACTTTAAGTCTAACAGTAAATAAATAATTAAGGTAAATATGACAAAAGATTTTCATTAACAAATTAGTAAAAAAAAACTCAGCAAACCTTTAAATCGTTCTTTAACATTGTGTTTATTTAATTTTCCATCCACGGACCCACGGAGTAAACAAACGCTCTTTATCCAAGTCCTTTTATTGCTGAAATGTTCATTTATGTGAATTAGATCTCGACAAATGACGCTGACCCTCTGCCAACGAGCCGTCGTGATCGGGCCGGCTCAGCTACAGCGTTCTGTCCGAGTCTTTATAGTCTCCTAAACTCTAAAGCCTTCAGGGTCCTTTAACAGGATTATGATAATCCCGGCCCTACACCCCCACATCATTACCATACGGCTCGTATCGATCGAGCGTCCGGGTTCGGCTTCATGGCCGCTTCCGCACAATCAATTAAACACGACACGTTAATTTTTCTACACTTTATACAACAAAATCGAGAGAGAAACTCACAGCAGGGACGGCTTAATAATACAGGCTGAAATGTTGTTCGAAAAATAAAGATAGTGATGAAGAAAAAAAACCGAGCCTGAAGAGCGAGTGCTATTAGTGAGGTCATGGTGAGGGCGGTTTAAAGGGCATACGCAACGACACCTTGATGTACTTACAGCAGCTGCTGGTGTTCTGTCTGATGAATAGCACACACACACACACACACACACACACACACACACACACACACACACACACACTCTGTTTGACAAAAGGTCAGAGGATGGAACTGCATTCCTTTATAACATGGTGAATGTCCACTGAGTCCCTCATAAAGAGCTGAAAGGGTGTTTTTTTTATTTCCTGTTCGCTCTAAATCTCATATATATTTTTCGGTCATCTGTCCTCATGTCACCTACTGATAATTACACATGCCTTCATGTTCACCTTCATGTTTATAGATGAACGTCTGCTACGTCATGGCAGAACGGCATCGCCCTCAGGACCGGCTCTTGACTGTAGATGTTGGTGGGACAGAAAAGCATTAATAACGTAGTTTCATTTAAAAATAAGACTATCGTGATTCATTGACGCTACAGTCTAGTAAAATGTTTTTAAAGCGGATGTTTAAATGTCAGCGGAATATCGTTAAATGACTTCTAGTTGTCAATATACTGATATTCACTGTCCTCTCGTCTGCTCCTTCTTCTACAATAATCATAACAATAATGCGAGCAAAGTTTTATTAGATTTTACCTAAAGCGGTACTTATTGTAGTTCTCATGTTTGCCTGGCAATAATAACCCCAGTCAAGCTAAGAGTTACAAATTTACAGTGACTGTGAAAAGTGTGGAAACACTGTGTGTTATGGTTTTTGAGAGACACATCGATACTTCTTTTGTTTCAAACTGAAGATTTCTTTGACCAAAACTTATTTGTATTGAAAAATCCTCCCTTATCATAAATTACAGCTTTACACACTCTCGGCATCCGGGCACTTCGTTTCTCCAAATGTTCAGCTGAAACTTTGCCGTGTCTCTTGAAAAACTCGCCACTAGTTGGAGATTTCTATCTTCCTTTCTTGTGATCCAGTTCATCCCAGAGCAGTTCACTAGGATTTGGGTGCGGTGACTGGGCAGACGGAACTGCATGGTGTTGAAGTATGGAATGGGAGGTTCACTTTCTGAAATATTCCCTGCTCCAAAACAACCTCAAACCATTAAGCTTCCACCTCCATGTGTGAGTGTGGGGTTGAGGGAGTCTGATCACATCTCCTCTCCTGTTCTCCTTCTTACACAAGTTCTTCTGGTAGATGTCTCGTTTTGACTCCACAGAACTTTCTTCCACTCCTTCACCGTCACATTCTTGTGTGTTTTTCTCTGGCTTTTGCCGAGTTTATTGCATAGAAGCAAAAAGAACGTGTGTGTGTGTGTGTGTGTGTGTGTGTGTGTGTGTGTCTCATAAACCATAAAGGACTCAGCATTTCTACACATTAGGTAAGAAGGTGGGAAGGTTGAAAGTGCCGATTGCTGCTGATCGCTTTGTTTTATATTGGAATTGGAAATTCGGTATTGAACGCGGTTCCGTTATTGTTTTTAATCCGGTTATATCGGACCTCCATTCGCCGCGCCTCTTCCTGCCTGGTGATAATGAATGACAACATGGTAATATACTGTATACGCAGCCCTCGGGCGTCCGTGCTCTAATAACGCTCTTGCGGAATCTCTACATTGCAGACGTGTGAATTATTAAAATCGAATTAAATTTGGTCCCACACATAACAGCAGGACTAACGCAAATTAAAAATGGCAACTCGTGCCTGAAGTTTAATACGTTTTGAGACATGATATGATTACAGCGAGACGGTGTGTGTGTGTGGTGGGGGAGGGGGAGGAAAACCAATAAAGTGAAGTAAACATGGAGGTGATTGAAGACGAGTGGACGAGCGTGTTAGCGTGAGTGTTAAAATGAAGAAAAGGGCTTCCACGTTGCTCTGTTTCTCTGTTGCACTTCTCATAGTCGTACTTCAAACCACCAGCATTTCTCGTTTTGTGTTCTCATTTCAAAATCCATGTTCAGAGTTGATTTTCTTACATCATGATGCCCAACATGTTCAGACCTGGTGGTGGTGGTGAGGGTGTTGTGTGGGGGCGGGGCTCAGGCAGACGGGGGGGGAAAGTGGGGGGGGGGGGGGGTGAAGAATATTTAATGGTACTACTTGTATTATCAATGAATTAATTGAATGGTTTGTATGCTATAAGGAAAGTAGCTTATTATAGATATCAAATGTGTATGTTAGGGAACATGAGCACAGGAACCTTCAGGGGGTCTCTGCGGCGTGAAAAATGGAGGGTGGGTTTCTGCGGGGTCAAAACTGGAGGGTGGGTTTGTGAAGTTTTCTGCTTTATGAGACCGTGTTTAACTTCTGGTTTTCTCAGCACAAAACCTATGAAAGTCTATAAACTGTATACGAGATTTTTTTGCCGAAAAAAGCACGTGGACACGTGTGACGGAGGAAGCAGGAAGTCCGGAACGCTAGTCACGTGCATCACAGCCCGGATGAGACGATGCTGTTTACAGTCGCTTTTATTTCTTTACATCTTCTTTCTTTTTTCTTTTTTATTTAAGGTAACAGAAGAGTACAGTTCATGTTCTGTTTAAAAACTGAACTGAAACGAGATGCAGTGCAGTAATGATTTCTTTTTTCTTTTCTTTTTCTTCGTTGCAGAAAAATGCAGTTTTTTTGTTTTTGTTTTTTCTCCCAAAGACCAGACATTGACTTTTTTTGTGCTTCGGGTATTTGCAAAGATTTATTGTCATGGCAAATGATATTATATTCATGTTTATTTATTTATTTATTTATTTATTTATTTTATTTTATTTATTGGTCCGTTTATGTGATCACGAGTCCTTTTATTTATTGGCAATTAAAAAAAAAAAAAAAAGTCATCAAAAGGAAATGCATAATGGGCTTTTCTCTCTCTTTTTTTCAATTTTACAATAAAATTTTGAAACGATACACGTGTGTACGTCTCTGAATGCTGAGCAGATCTGTTCCTGATCCATGACATTTACCTCCATCACGTATTGTCTTAATTGTATATTATAGTGATCATGATTATTTCTTATCGAATGAGATACAGACCTTTTACAGCCCTGCGGTTTCTCTTTAACTTTCACTTGAGTAAATGTACTTAAGTATCCAAAGTAGTGATTTATTATAACTATAATGTTCCTGTTATCATTTTTATCACAAGATTCTTTAATCACCTCAGTTTCTGTGTAAAGACTCGAATGTGACTCTCAGCACACTGATCTATTAATAGAATGATATTAATGACTCAAACACTGATTGATTTCTATTACAATGATCATGAGCACAAAAAATACTTTAATAAAACGTGTAAACGAGGTCACGTGTGTTGTGGCGAGTTCGAGTCTGGAGTTTCTTCATCGTTTATTCCTCTCTAAATGTTCTGCTTGATGTTGAACTGATGCTGAACTGTATGTTGGTGATCAGTAGATTCACCGAGCGCCGATCAGAACACGTGTAAAACAGAGCGTGCGCTCGACCCTGATTGGTGAATCGCTGCGTGTTTCACCAGTTACGTTTTTATCCACGTAAATAAAAAAAAAAAAAGACAGATTTTACTAAATGTAGTCAAAAGAAACATAATTGACTTTGAAATAAAAGTTAAAAGCAAAAGGAAACACTTCAGTCAATCACATTTACTTCGTTTCTTGTCCACCCCTGATTTCTACGGTGCTTTTCCCAATGCACATCGTCTCACAGCAGCTTTACAGAATGTAGGAATAACAGAACTATGTGTATTTACCCCCAATTAGCAAGCGACCGAGGGCATGACACTTACCTCCCAATATGTATCGTCTTAATTAATAACAATTTTATTAATACATTCTTTATAAGACAAAATGAATTTCTTAATGCATGAATTAATGAATTGCTGTGATGCATATTATTGTCACATGATCTTGATTCTTCTGAATTTGTCTGAATCATAAGATTTATCGAGCAGAAAGGCAGAATTTATAACAAATCTCTTGAAAATGTCATTCGCGTTTGTGTGTTTGTGAATATTTGATCGGTTCTATTTGTAGCGCTTTTTACGAGACATGGGCACAATGGGGGAATATTCTGATTTAAATCCCCACTGGCCTACAGGCACCGGTGCCCAAGAAAAGTAGCCAGACTCAAAAATTTGTGGCTGAGCGATTGATCGATGTGAACGAATAACTCGTCCCAAACCAAGATTTCTTTTTTAAAGTGCGCCCCCTTTTGTCCACCAATGCAATCGCATCCTGCGTCCTGCCTTTAAGCTCAATACAACGTCTCCACATTGCGATTGGAATTCGCAAAGACCGAGCGAGTGTGAAGGCAAAATCGGCATTGCATGATCTTCTTTCTTCATGCCAAGTTTGTTACTTTGTTCTATTTCCGTGAAGCTTCGTGTTTAGTTGTGTAGCGCTTTCAACAATAGAGTGTGTATTTTATATATGTGTTTATATATTTTCCCTAATGAGTGAGCCAGAGGTAATGATGTTGAAAGAAAAACCTTGAAAGGAACCTCATCCTGGAAACTGGATTCATTAATGATCCGCCAATGTTGAGGTTGAACATCAGCTGTTCACTGATGGAGACTCGAGTACAAAGATGTTTGTGTCCAAATGTCCAAAGTGTCCTTCTTCATGATTTTTGAGTTCCTCAGCAGCATTGAGTGATTTCCCATTGATGGGAACTCTGTGAGGGCATCAGGATGGATCAGGCAGGTCTGGATAGCAGAAGGGAACAGGATCACAGAATCACTCGAATTAAATTATAAATGTCTCTTCTAGAGCTGCAGGGTTAAAGAGCAGAAAGTGTGTTGAAGGGATGTTCAGTAGGAGTATATTGTGTCTGAGTAAATTCTGGAATGAACACAGAAGAGTCTTCATGATTACAGCAGAGATCAGCAGCAGTCATGTGAGATTATCCAGTGAAGTGATCTGATTTCAGGGTTTGGACCAGGTCGCTAATATTATTTACAGGTTGTACCAGTTCCACTAGGGGGCGCCATGAAACCACGTGTTTCTAACAATACTGACTACATGCTGAGACTCGTGTAGCTAAAAGATGATCTCAAGAACCCTCTGGTGTAACAAGAAACTCTGTTGTACATGCAATTCTGTTTGTATATATAAACACTAATCAGCCATATCTTTCAAACCATCTGCCTGATACAGTGTAGGTTCCTCTTATGTCGCTAAATCAGCTCTGGCCCAACAAGGCCTGGACTTCACAAGATCTCTGAAGCTGTGTGTGTGTGGTATCTGACACCATGACGATGGTAGCAGATGTTTTAAGTCCTGTAAGTTCGGAGATGGCGCCTCTATGGAGCAGACTTGTTTGTCCAGCACGTCCCACAGACGCCCAATCGGGTTGAGGGATTTGGAGAACATCTTTGTCGTGTTCCTCAAAACATTCCTAAACAGCGTGTGAATGTGCAGGGAGCTTTATCCTGGTGAAAGACATGAACTGAACTGGACTGGCTGAGGATCAAAGTAGCATCCATATGAATTCCAGGACCCAACGTTTCTCAGCAGAACATCAACCAGAACTTCCTCCCCAGGCCTTGCCTTCTTCCCATAGTGCAACCTGGTGCATCTCCTCACCAGGCAAGCCATGCCTACACACCACATGATGGAAAAGTGATTCATGAGACCAGGCCACCATCTTGCTACATGGCCCGGTGGATGGTCTGATGGACTACTGGGGTTTTAAACGTTCTCTAGCTTCACAGCTCCATACTGTTCGGTTGTTTTGACTCCTTTTCTATCACAAACAGCCCTCACTTTCTCAGCAAATTATACTTCGACGTCTAGTGGGAGAAGACCGGATAAACTAGCCTTCTCCCCTGAAGTGCTTCAGTGAGCCTCAGGTCTGCTGGTTGTCCACTTTCTGGAGCACTTTTGGTAGGTGCTCATGCCTGTATACCGGTGCACAAGTCCTCCTGTTTTGGAGACGCTCTGACCCAGACGTCTAGACAGCACGTTTAAAAGTCTCTCCGATTTTTACTTTCGCCCATTTTCCCTGGTAGTTTTCCTTTAAATTGTATGACTGATCGGCGTGTAATCATGATGACGTAATCGGGTTAGATTTCAGGTTTTTGGTCAAAGCAGATTTGAAGTACGAGATCACGAGAGCAGCGTAGACACGCTGGAGGAAATACAGGGTGAATAGAAAAAGTTCATGGCAGCAGTGTGTGAGAGAGACACAGGTGAAAGGATAGGAAGAGAGAGATAAAGTGATAAAAATGAGAGAGAGAGGGAGGGAGAGAGGGAGAGGGGGAGAGCATAAAAAGTAGAGGGAGCGACTCCAGAAATAAATTGGCCCAATTACAATAAAGTGTGGCTCTTGGTCAGCGCACAGAACCAGTAGTTCATCTTTATTACAATCAGTTAATGAAAATCAATCCCCCTCCTGATACACTCTTATCGCCGCGGCCTGTGTGCGCCGCACAAGCACGGAGATAATAAATTAGGCTAATATTGTCTTTGATGAGGGAGGGAATTGCAAATTATTATACATTTCTAAGATTTATGACTCAGACGCCTAATGTCTGAGCCGGTTTTTCTGTGCTCCGGGTGCAGAACAGGCCATTCGTTAGAAAGTTTCCAAAGTGTAGACTTATGACCTGAAGTACAGAGAGGGCTATCGAGTGCAGTGTTTTATACGAACAGGCGAGACATTAACACACTTAATAAAGCCGGTTGTAATACACTGGAGAGGGTGTTATCGGGTTACAGTATCCTACCTGGAGAGGCTGGTGATAATGCACTAACAGGGTTCATAAATATCCTAAAGGGCATTATTACTAACTCACACACTGTACGTTCATACAACCTTCAGTCGCAATAGCAAGAGAGACGCACCCTAGGTTTCTAAATCGCCACTATTATCGCCTATTATTTTCCAGCCTGATTCTTTGACACCTGGCAACCAGTCATTCCATTCAATTTAATTTGTTTAGCACTTTTAATGATAGAAATAAATTAAATATATACTTCATAAATGAATTTCCAATACGTTTATCCCTCATGAGAAGACTACGGTGAAAAACACACCTGACTGAAACCCTAAAGGAACCTCATCCTCATCAAGACACCGGATACTCATTCATTATACTTCATTGTCGAAGTTATCTTCTGCTCACTGATGGAAACACGACCTGTTCCTCTGCTCTCCATCTTCATTGTTCCACAGTTAGTAAAGTCAGGTTACTGATGTAGGTGAGGAGGCCTGGGGTGCAGTCAGCGTTCACATTCATCATGTTTAACAGGGTTGAGGTCAGAGCTCTATAGCAGGAGATCTTCCACTTCAACCAACGTAAAGCAGATCTTCATGGAGCTGTGCACCTGTTCATGCTGGAACAAGTTTCATGGTTTAAGTGAAAATAAATTACAAACCAATACATCAGTCTGGGGAAGACAGATTTGGAGCACGTTTTTAAAGCTGGTGATAAAAACGTTGATTTAGTTCGTGGAAAATTTCACGTAGCTGTCCGGAGAAAAGAAAACCACATCACGATACTGTGCGAGATTTAATAAATAAATACACGAGTAAAAATAATTTTTTTTTATTTAAACGAATATTTTCCCATAACCATTTTCCACAAGGCTACTGCGGAGGGATGTTTGGAATTTTGTATTTTGATGTAATATGGCAATTAAACGCACTAAATGTCTTTAGTTTTCGTCGATATTCGTGTGCAATTTCAGCAATAAAAATATTTTCTAGAAAGAAAAAAGACCCGACTTATTTTCTCTCTTTTTTTTTAGTGTTGCTCTATTAATAATTAAAAGAAGTACCGTAATTTCCGGACTATTAAGCGCACCCAAATATTAGCCGTACCCACTGAATTTTACAAAGATTTTTATTTTGAACATAAATACGCCGCACCTGTCTATAAACCGCAGGTGTCTACACTGAAACTAATGAACTTTACACAGGCTTTAACGAAAGACAGTGACTGTTACACGGCTTGTATCTAAACAGTAGCCTACCAAGAAAGTCATTGTTCACTGTCTTCCTCCTTCCTTTCACAACTATTTCTCTCGAGAGGTTTTCTTTTGGCATCGTCGTGCGTTTAAAAATCACCATCAGTGAATCTTTTCTCCCGATGCCGTGCAGCTCAGAACACAGGTGAAGTGTGTTTTTTCATGCCCGGTTGTTTTCAGCGTGACGAATGATTCGCATTTCCTGTAGACAGTCCGAGTGAGCGGCAGGTCAAACATCAGGGGAACCTCATCCATATTTATGATGTGGTGCGGCCCGATTCAGTGGGAGCGCATCTGATTTAATATAAAGAGTTTCATTGGTTCATCTGAACCCGTTCCGCAATTTCATTGGTCTAATGTTACGGGGGTCAGTTTTTTGTCTTGAAGCTTGTGAAACCGGGAAAAACCCAGGAATAATCCATAAATTAGCCGCGTCATTGTTTAAACCGCGGGATTCAAAACGTAGGAAAAAAGTAGCGGCTTATAGTCCGGAAAATACGGTACTTCTTATCCGATTAACCAATAGAATAAACGTTAGAATACTCCATTGGACAGTAGCAGTCCTTATATTATATATATATATATATATATATATATATATATATATGAACAATGTTCTAGAACGATTAGATGCTTATCTGGGACAGCTATCAATCCAACAATTAATCAATCGGAGAAAAGACAAGGGCTGTACCATCAATTTATCTTTCCGTACATCTTCATTAGATTCAAGTCCTCGTTGCGATTATTAATCACTCTCATCGTCAAGCTGTAATTATCCTTGCTTGTTTATTAGAGGACATCGCAAATTCAGCGACCTGCGACGTGACTCTGGATTAAATCTGAGGAAAAAGGTCTGCTTTACCCCCCCCTTCACATAAACCCTCCTCTTGTACAGTTTGCAACAGTTCCAGATGTTTAAAACATTTTTATCGTCCCCACAGTGGTTTGTGGTATACCAAAGCATTTATGAGTTCCTCCACCCATTACCTGCTTGGTTAGGTAAACAACCGTCTGCTTCGTTTCATTTTCTTTCCAACACCAATAATACGGGACGAAGAGATTTTTTTTGTGGTAATTGTGATTGTTGTGGGGTAAAACTGAGAGCGGTTATAGTCTGGATTAAAGGTACATACAGGTACGAGCACGCAGACTTTGTTTACAGACTAAACCAAAAAAAAAAAAAAAAAAAAAAAAATCAGTAAAACATCAGGGTGGAGTGACGACTTATTTTAATATGGAAAAACCGAGATTACATATTAGTTCATTCTGACGATTAGAAATAATAATAATAATATTTAAAAAAAGAACGGCTGCAAAAACATTACATTTACAAATCATCTATACACAGGAGAATGTACACATTATACACACGTATATACACACTTTTAATATATTATTATATAAAGAATTTGTTTCTTTAGCCGTAAAACGGTAATGCGGGAACCGAGGCGGCTCGGGGACTTGTTCGTGTTTTGTACCTAGTGTTTTATACTGTACCTGTAGAACTCTATGGGTAGGTAGTATTTTCATGTAGTTGTTGGATCCCACGTTGTTGTTAATGCGTTTATTATATATAAAAAAAAAGGAGCAGCATTAAGTGCCGTGTTCAAGCCCAGAAAACTGAGTGACGCGTGTCCGCGGCGCATCTAAACCTCGTGAATATCCTCCAGGATCGTGATCAGTGTTGTTACGCGTAACGTCCGTGCTGATTAGATTCGAATAGCTGCCCTTGTCCTTCACAGATTGTACTGCCTTCTTCAAGATACCGGGATGTGAACATAATTCCATTTCTGTAAAGTTTGGAGGTTTAGAAGACCACGAGTGTGAGCTGTGTAGCGCTTTAGTGTGTAAGAATAGACGATTAGAATTGAGATGAGAAGAAAGGGGAAGTTCTCTGCTAGCCCGGGGTCTTCAGCAGGATGAGCGAAAGGAGCAGGACGATGACGAGGATTGACGGAGAGCTCTGTCTTGCTCCGTTATAAACGTGCGGAGTCCTGACTGCACTCTGCTCCAAAGTGCTGGGAGGAAGATCCTTCAGGTCCTGCAGCGCTGCGAACGCCGCCATGGAGAACTGCACGTCTCCTGTTGTGAGGACGTCGAAGACGCACGATTGGAAGTAAACGTCTTCGACCTGCAGAGTCTCCCTGCATCTGGAGGTGGCGCGCTCGAGCAGGTCGGTGCGACCCGGATGCACCTGTCCGTCGCTCTCTTCCTTCCACTGCCCTCGGCCCAGGATGTGAGCGTTGATGAGCTCGCTGCGTGGGCAGCCGTGCAGGCAGAGCTGTAGGCCACCGCTTTCCTCCACCATCTCCTCGGGAACGCGGATGGCAAAGGTGAGGTAGCGGCCGACCCGCCGCACAATAATGGAGGCGCCTAAGTAGCGGGCGTTGATGGTGACCTGGCGCACGCCACTGTGTCCGCTGCCCTCAGTGATGCGCAGGCTGTCCGCGTGGCCCCCGCTGCGTGTGCCGTCCTGGAAGGCGGAGGGTACGTCCTCTGTGGTGGCCTGGTACACCTTCTGCTCAGTGCAGTCGCGGTACGCTTTGAATATGACCGTTATCTGTGAACGAGACAATAATCAAGTTTCTATGCTGCTCCTCTACAGAGTCACATCATCCTGATGTTCATACAACATCATACAACGTTTTAATTACTCGCTTAAAGAAACGCAAGTCATGTGAGATTTGTGCACAGAGAGGCATGTGGCTGAATTTTATATGCATGGTTTGTATAAAAGCGGACTATGGCCGAAGTATTAAACCTCACCACAGAGTGGCAGTACGTGAATACAGAGCTAACAAAACAAAAAAAAGGGGGGAGAAGCAGCAAAAATATCCTACTAATGTTGTTCTTTATTCTTCTAAAACCATTGATTTACACTCGACATTAGAAAAATCACCAATACGGTTTAGACGCTTTTGATACGTCACTGGAATACGATCTAACGACATCATTTTCTCCTGGAATTTCCCGTTTTGTTCCAAGAAGTCTGCCAATACCAAGACATCACAAAGACATTCTAATTTCTCACACACGTTATAATTAAGTCAACAGAGAGTAAATTCCCACAGAGGAGGCCCATGTGCACCAACTACGGCTGCATCTTATTACCCGAGTACCACTGGTTTGTGTATTTGGTCACATGTGGCCTATGAAGTCATATTTACAGAAGTCAGAAGCAAATTTTTATGACCAATAATTAACAGTTAACTATTGAAAATTTGTCGCCAGGTTGTAACCTAAAACGAAATACCTGCTACAAAAACAAGCCAGTGTTGATATCTCACCTTGTTGGTTGCCGTGGCGCTCGATCCCTCCACGACTGGAACGTTAGTGACCTGAACGGAGAGGTAGCGATTGTGAATGAGCGGCCACGCGCCTTCCACCCTGCACGTCTGAAACTCGTCTTTAAACGTGCGCAGGTGAGGGTCGCCGAATAGCCCGCAGTGCGCGTACTTTTTCTTTCGCGCGCCCGCCGGTCCCGAAGCCAGCGCCCTGCTCTCGAAATCGCACGTGTCCACCGCCGTGGGCCGGGACGTGCTCGGGGCTTTGACTGAAGCCGTCGGACCCTCGCTGGAGCAGTTGTGCTGAACGAAGAGCTCTTTGATTCGGAACACGGCCGAGTGGAAAACGAGGTCCCCCCTGCAGCCACGGGCTGTTCGCTTGGTGCACAAGGAGTACGCCCTCAGAGCCGTGCAGTAGTCCACATCGGACGCCGTGTCCTCCTGGTGGCCGGTGGCGGGCGACAACGACGACACGTATTCCGCGTTACAGCGTTGGATCCGGCATGACTGACAGAGTGCTGCGAATCAGACGGAGATAAAACTGTAACTCAGTGACGAATTTGATTATATACGAAAAAATACATTTTATAGCCACGTCCTCGAATATGCAGCACACACAAGTATCAATATTATATATGACTGAGTTTACGAGTAATGTGTCTTATAGATTATAAATTATGTTTGTTAATTAAGGAAGACTAATCTGCCTAGGAACATTTTAACCTAGAGTTTGTGGCATCCACTTATTCACAAGGTGTGATTTATATGATATATTTATATCAACTAAAGAAAAGCTGTGTTCACTAGGATGTTCTTCACATCTTCTTGGTTGGAAAGAGCTTACAAAGCATGCATTGTGGATGTTTTAAGTAAAGTAAGTATAAGTAAATATAGTTTATATAAGTATATATATTTAAAATATATATTTAAGTTTAAAAGAATGTCTGAAACATCTGCTACAATAGAACAATGTAAAGATCATCATCAGCAAATAGAGAAAATGGAAAGTGTATTGAAAAGTGTCCCTTCAGTAGACAAAAGCTTCCAGGAAGGCTGCTGAGAGACCTACGGAAATGTTAAAGGAGCTGCAGAAACATATGACAAAGATTGACTCTCAGCACGTGACAGAAATCTGACACATTATTCACGTGTGTGGGCAATGAAGCCAAATTAAATCAGACCAAATCATGTGGCAAAAAGTATGTAGGTTTGATAAAACGATTAAAAGATCAAAAATTAAAAATCACCAATACCCACAATGAAGCATGGTGGTGGAAACATCAGGCTTTAGGGCGGTTTTTTTTTTTGGGGGGGGGGGGGGTGGGGGGGGGGGGTGTCATGAATAGCTACAAATACCAGATTTTAGCACAAAAACCTTTGAGTGTCTGCTGGTAAGCTGAAGATGAAAAGGAATTTCAGCTTTCACCACAAACAATACATTCAAATAAACAAAGGAATGGATTAGCCCAAAGACTATAAAGGTTTTTTTTTTAATGACTAATGACCAAATCCCAGATTTGAATCCGATCTAAAAAAAAAAAAATACCATGGGGTGACCCGAAGCAAGCTACTCATAGGAAGACCCCCTTAGAATTTGATGGATCTGGAATGCTTTAGAAAGAAAGAGTGAAAAAGCCCTTTGATCTGGAGTGTAAACGTGTGCAAATTCTATACATTTTTCGCCTTGAAAGCTGACAGTGTTTGTGCATGGGTATTTTTTAATTCGTATAGATTGTAATTTTACATAAGGTTCAAATAAATGTTCATGTACCTCACCATCAACCTGCCATTTTTAACAGGGAGTGTATAAAACTTTATTTTCGATTAAAAATATTTTGAAAAAAGTGTAAGAAATCAGTAACACAAACGTACAGAGAATATTTTTCACAAGTGAAAGTCAAAACAAACACTTAATAATAATAATAATAATAATAATAATAATAATAATAATAATATCCTGGTGCTGTAATTGATGGTCAATAACAATGTATTAAGCTGTGGAGTTCTAGAGCAGTGGTAGCAATATTAGTTAGCATTTAATAATAATAATATGAAGAAGTCTTTTAGTGGTACATTATTAGTATTTTAATAGTTATATTAGTGCTGGAATGAAATGCTAGACCTAGTTATTAATATCAGGATGTATTTGACTCCAGTAAGTCTTATAGCAGTGATTGTAGTATGAGTCAGTGATTTATAGTAATAGAGTATTTTAGTAGTGGTATATATTAGTATAATATTAATGCACAGTAATGAGTTGGTTGTATTGTTACTGCTAGTGGTAGCAACATTAATAAGCAGCTGACAGAAATGCTGCACTTAGTAATGGATCCTAAAGCAGTGGTTATAATGTTGGTAAGGAATTGAACTAAATGATGGACTTAGTTATGAGTAATATAAGAATGTTGCTAATCAAAATGTCGGATCTAGATGATAGTAAGATTAGTCAGTAGGTAACTTAAACGTTAGACCTAGTTATGGATCCTGAAGAAATATGAGTGAAATATTTGATATAATTATGAGTTCTACAGCAGTGGTAGTAAAATTAGTAATAATAATAATCGATTTTATATAGTGCTTTTAGAAGTTACATCGCAAAGCACATTCCAGGCATAAAAGTAAATGGAAAGCATAAAAAAATGTAAAAAAAAAAATAAGTAAAGAGATACAGAAAAAAAGCTGGGCCTAGTTATGATTTCAAAATAGTGGTAGAAACAGAAGTACATGCAGAGGTTGACCCGTGATCTACACATACCAAGTTCTATAGCAAGTAGTTGACCAAAATGCTGGAAACTAAAACATTAAATTAATAATAATTAATAATAATAAAAAGAGAAAGTTAGTAATCCTGATCTGCACTAGTGGTGATCATATGATATGCAACAATAAGTGTCTCAATGATGATCTGAATATTAATCATAATCACATATATACATATTACACACCTTTCTTTAGATATATATGCATGCATATAGTGTAAAAATCTGCATATAATCGGGAAACTAGTTAAGAGTTAATATCAGATAAGGATAAAAACCCATGCAGGGGTTCAGCAATGCAGATTAGAAGCCTGTTGTTGTAAACAATGTAGTAAACAAACAAATAAAAACAGTGCAGGAAAGTAGCTGCAGGAGCCATGCAACAGGCTGCAAATACAACTTTCCTGACGAGGGGAATAATCTCCATGAATTCCATCACTACAAATTAATTAGAATAATTATAATAATAAAATCAAAACAAACCCCGAGCAGACTGGTGAGCTCGGAGCGCGCGCGCTGAGATTGTGAAGGGAAAAAAAACAGCACAAAAAAAAAATATATATATAAAAACAAAAACAACAACAACAACAAAACGAAAACGGTGATATTATAACATCATGGTCCAAAGAAACTTAGGTAGCAAATGAAAATCAGGTTTTATAAACAGTAATAATACCGTTATCTAAGGGTTAAAAATCTCTCGCGCACAAAGTTTTCTTTGCTAGCTCGGATTAGCATAGCCGCCTGTGGTGCTCGTGTGAAGAAGCGCTCAGCTCAAAACATTCCCTTCGTCTAAATCTTCCAGAGGTAGAACATTTTCAGGCTATATCAATAAAGAAATAAAAGTCCGAGTGCTGTAGGTTTTATGGAGACTTCGAGAACTTCGAGGAGAGAACTAGCTCGAGCTGAGGCAGAGTTTGTAAGGAACTGGGAGAAAAAAAAAGAGAAAAAAAAACAGGAAAGTCCTCGCTCACCTGGTTGAAGGATGAGGGACAGGGAAAATATGAGAAGTGAAATCCGGTTAGAAAGCTGCAGCTTAGCCGAGCTGAGAGTTCCGCTTCTCCCCATGCCAATCCATTCAGGTCGAATGGAGATCTCCAACTCGGGCTCCTCAACCGCGCTGCGGAGAAACACAACAACTCAATGCGCGGAGCTGCTCAGGGGGCGGGACCTACTCGTATCAGGGGCGGGGACAGGAAATATAACCCCGCCCCTTATTGTGCATACGATGATCAGAGCAGATACTCAGCATACACACTGGCTACTTTATTTCTTTGATATATAACTACAAATATTATAAACAAATGACTTATATTACTACCGCTGCTATAGAACTCATAATAGGCTCCAACATTTGAGTTAATTATTTACTAATTTTACTACTTCGACTATAGAACTAATAACTAGGTCCAGAATGTTTGTGTACTTCGTCCGTCAATAATCGACGAAGTACACAAACAAAATTATTATTCACTTGAAAGTAAAATTACTCCCGTTAAACTTTCATTTGACTAAAAGTACAAAATTATTTGCCCTTCAACTTCAAGTACTGAAGTATCCAAAGTGCTATGATTAATTATGGCTATAACGTTCCTATTATCGTTGTTTATGTCACAAAACTCCTTAGTTAATCAACTCAGTTTATATGAATGAAAAGACTCTAATGTGACCCATAGCACATTAATAGAATGATATAAATGAGTCAAACACTGATTGTTATCTATTACAATTATCATGAGCCCAAAACCTTCTTCCAAAAATACTGTATGTTGCTGATACCATCAATAGAAACAAGTTTAAATGCTTCAGTAAAGTACAGATACGCGAGAAAAAGCTACTTAAGTACAGGAACGAATTACATTTACTTCATTCTGTCAACCACTGAATAAAGGTGTCTGACAAAAACATGTAAATGTAAATGTACTACCACCGATATAGAACGAATAACTAAGTCCAGCATGTCAATCACCTACTTACTAATATTACTACCAATACCACAGAACATTGGACCTTGAACTGCACCACTGCTGAGACCTTGAGTAAAGCCCTTAACCCTCCACTGCTGAGCTGGAAGTCGTTCTGGATAATGGCGTCTGCCAAATGCCATAGTAAAGGTACATTTACATTTTTATCAACCAATTATGTGTCAAGATGTCACAATGCATTACATCGTGCACATAAAGGTCCATTTTTTATATATAGATACAGTGCTCTTTATTAATATTGGCACCCCCCTGGGAAATACTGGGGAAAGCCTTTGTCATCTTTAACTTTGTGCTCTTTTGATCCAAAAATCCATCCTCTTCACAGTGTATTAAGACTTTATAGATCCTAATTCAGATTGATTCATAACCTTAAAATTGATTCAGAACCTTCTTAATTATTGCCCTGAGAGTACAAACTGGCAATTCACTTCAATTCAGTGTTATTTGTGTCACGATTTGTCCCAATGCAGCTTTACAGAGATAAAGAGGTTATAAAGTTGGAATGTATACGTTTAGAGTCTATGAACGTGCATATAGTGTATATAAAGGTAAGCTAGGATACGTACTAGGAAATCTATGAGCAGGTGTTCCAATTACAGTGGACGGTAAAGTGTGCTTTTAATAATGTCTCAAAGTAGCTTTAAAGAGATAAATAGGTGAAGAATACAACTTTTAAATGTATGAATCAGTTCATATGAGTTTATCATGATAAACCCCCTGATTGCCCCCTGACATGAGCGATAAAACATTCAAATGATCAACCGAAGTCTACTCGAGAGACTGTTTTTGTGTTGACCAATTTCAGGTGTCAATAGTGAGTGTTTAAAGGCTCTGGCATGGAGAAGCTGATGCTGGATCTGTGATGATCACAAATGTTGAGCTCAGTAGCTCCTACTTTTATACCAAAGACTGTAGAAAGAACATTTACTTATAATCTTATACTCCAGTACTCATGTTAGTTCTCACTCTCCAGTGTTCTGTATTGTTGAAAGATTTATGATCAAACTCTTGATGTCACCCAAATGAGGATGGGTTCCCCTTTTGAGTCTGGTTCCTCTCAAGGTTTCTTCCTCATAACATCTAAGGAAGTTTTTCCTTGCCACAGTCGCCACGGCTGCTCATCAGGGATAAACACACACCATTCACCTTCACTGTTGATTTCTGTAAAGCTGCTTTGAGACAATGTCTGTTGTGAAAAGCGCGATAGAAATAAACTTGACTTGACTTGACTTGACTTGAGTGAAATGATAGTAATAAAAAAAAGATAGATTAAAAAAACATGACCAAGCAAACTGTTATACAGAAATAATACATATTTGTGTTTATTTACAGCACAACCTGAAGATTATACGTCAGTTTGCGGGAAATTACTCAACACCTTCTGACCAATCAGAATCAAACATTTGACGGCGACGTGTTATAAGTGTTATAAAGGTTGTGATAAAAAAAGATGTTGTTTGTATCACAAAATACACGTATAAACACACACATACGTTTATAACATTTTATAATACATTATATTTACGATACATAAATACAGAATTACGTATGACACAGCAGAATATTGTACCTTCTCAAAAGTAGACTTCCAGAATCCATTTGGAGTCGACGCTAAAAAAAAAAAGGAAGAAGAAGACGGTGATTCAATTTTCTTGAAATAATAATAATCGTACCAAACACGACCGCACATTTGTGTGTAGTTTACGGGTTTTCGGTTTGAAACATAGTTATTATTTAATTCCCAGCAAAGCAAACATGACCAGAGGCACCATCTTCTGCATCTTCCACAATAATGAGTGCATTAATGTTGTGTGTGTGGCAGCAGTAATTACATGGTTGTGGTTCTGCAGTGTGGTTTGCTCTCATAAAGTCATTCATCTCTCGGGCCTGTACCGGTATTGATGGCATAGAGGCATCATTCACATACAGAGCACTGAAGCAAACATTTCTTTCACTCAGGTGGATGGATGAGTGAGCTTCTTACAAGTATCTCCTGTCAGAAGACGGCCTGACGAGGATGATGGGTGGAGAAAGGCCTCTTTCTTCGACCCTTACCGCCTCCCACCCCCTACCCCCGATCCCAAATCCAACCCCAACCCCCGGGCTTGTGAACATATTGTATTGCATGATCCAGTGAATATACATATTCCCTGCTCTTGAAGAAAGTCGGTGGGCTTTGTCAATTCTTGAGATGAATAGGATGGAAGGAAGAAAAGGAGAGGAAAAGGAAGAATAGGGCCAGCACATTTCTCCTCACACTGACTCACTTGTTCTTATACAATAGAGCAATGATGTCAGGCGGGTAAAATTAGCCCTCTGCTTCACAGCAAGCCTGAATGCCAGACGAGTGAGAGCGAGAGAACGCCAGGAGAAAGAGGAGTAAAAAACGTTTATGGAATGGGGGTGAGTGAAAAAGACAGCAGGATAACAACGTCGATTCTCGAAAACGAGAAGGGCGAGAGATCGGATCAACAAAGTCCAGCTGAAAGTTACAAAGCTGGCTGACAAAGTGAGCTCTTTCTCAGCCCTTAAAAGGAAGAAGTGCGAAACAGAGGTGTGAGTGGAGAGAAAAGCAGGACTCAGATGAGGAGAGAAAGTGGAAAAAGGTGTCGGGTTTCCACTGACTGTATGTCTGGGCAGCTACATCTGTTCCCCATTATGGCACTCACACGGCGGGAGCAGATCCACACCAAGCGGCTTGTTTTTGTTATTAGGACCATCGAACAGACACACACACACACACACACACACACACACACACACACACACACACACACCCATCTGGTATGGCCACAACCTCCACCAGGACACCACCTCCTCCAATATTTAAGACCAAAGTCAACGAGGAATAAACACTAGCACAGGCTTCATCACGTTTCGTTTCGAGCATTAAATAAAACTTCGCTGAAGTCTGAAGTTGAGCTCTGGGATTTGCTTTAGAGCAAAACAGAGACTGGGTTTTTCGGAGCAATTATCATCACAGATAAGCGAAGCTGAAGTGTGAGGGTCTGTAAGAGGCCGCTGCTGATAGCATCTCTGCTGAAGAATCCCACTTAGTCGCTTTGATTGATGCCTGACCAGGCTCTTGTGGGTAGGCAAGGCTGGGAAGTGGGGCCTTCTGGGGGCAGTTCAAGTGGCTCTTTTTTATCTCTGACACCGACAATTTGTTATTTTACACTGAGCGTAGTAGAAAAGAAGGCTTGTGAACTCCTTCAAGGCTGTTGTTAAAAGGCTTCCAGAACTAAAGCGATAAAAAGTCTGGGGGTTTTTTTTCACTCGTTAGAGAATTTAAGCACTATTTTTTGCATAAAGTTTTTTTTTTCAAAGCTAAAATCTGATAAACAATCAGTTTGCGTCCGAAATAATGATATTACTGTACAATATATGGACAAAAGGTTGTGCACCTGACCATAATCAATCACATTCCCATTTCCTTTTATAATAAGCACCACTCTTCTGAGAAGATGTTCCTCTAGATTTTGTGGAGATTCGATGTCAGTGAGGTGAGGATTTCCAAATGTCAGAGATTTTAATCAGGAGATCTTCCAAATCTTCCAACCCATGTAAAGCAGATCTTCATGGAGCTGGCTTTGTGCACATTGTCATGATGGAACAGGTTTGGATCTTCTAGTTCAAGTGAAGGGAAATTTAATGCACAGGCATCAATGACGACCTATTTAATTGTCTCCCTTTAACAGTTTTGTGGAAGAACCACATATGGCGAGAAATACTTTTGACCTATATAGTGTACTTTTTAAGAGACGGAGCGATTAATTCAAAGTCAGCTATCTAACAGTACCTATCTCACAGCGTGATCATGAACGACTACGTGTTTTTCCGTACGTACATTAAGCCTTACATACAGTTTCAACAGAAATGAATGGAACTCTGGACTTGACAGAGCGTCAACACACCATTAGGGTCTTTTTTTTTACCTCTTGATCTTCTTTACTTTTTCACGTCCCAAATCTTTTTAACTCACGAGAAACTCGTGGCATCACTAACATAATACCTTTCTAAACCAAAAGGTCACCTGTAACCTTAGATTCAGGGTCACAGGGTCTCCTGCCTTTGCCAAGCAAAGGTGGTGTCAGGAAACAAGAGATAAAGGGGAAGGGGGTAAAACCTCTGATCTTTTCTTACAGAACAATAGACCGTGTCAACAAAACTCTGGAGCCTCATTACCTAATCCAAGACCCTACCCCATAGCAGGTGATAGTGAGCTGGTCTGCTTTACTCGAAAGTTTTATATATTGTGTGTGTGGGTCGCATTTTATATACAACTCGTTACATCTACAATTCTGCTGCTCCGAATCCCACACTGAGGTAAAGTAGTGTTCGAAGATTCAATTCAATTCAGTTCGGTTTTACTTTTATAGCAGTTTCATCAATGGACATTTTTCCAAAGCAGCTTTACAGAGAAACATTCCATTTATTTACATGAATAATTCACTAATAATTACATTAATAATCCACTACTAATGAAGCTGCTGAAATTTTAACGTTTTCTTCTCCAGTTCTTGAAGGAGTTTCTTCAAATTCATTTCATGTCTCGAGTTGTTTATGGAAATCCCTGTATTCACCAAAGAAGTTCCACCACAAGCAAAACTCCTCCATGGAGCTCAGTGAGGTCATTAGGAAATGTGTACAATATCTGTGAACTGACCTAGAACTGGATGTTACTATGGTTACAGGTGTTTATAGGCAGGGCATTCATTTAGATTAAACTGACAAACGTAAACTACCCTCTGAACTCACACCTGAACTCCTTCCAGCCAATCACAATCCACTATTCACACCTCCGGCCAATCACATTTACCTATTCACACTCGAACTTCCAGCCAATCACAATCCACTATTCACACTCGAACTTCCAGCCAATCACAATCCACTATTCACACCTGAACTTCCAACCAATCACAAT
>JAAIIK010000451.1:1108136-1119507 GCA_014706435.1 Silurus glanis | reverse complement strand
GATAGATAGATAGATAGATAGATAGATAGATAGATAGATAGATAGATCTAACATTCCTCTGTAAATAACTGCAAGAAATCTAATGTTTTTATTAAAGTGTAGTCCGAACAAACGACTCTTATGAACTGCTTCGTTTGAGTGAATCAAACATATTCAATGCAACCAGCCTGATCACTGATCACAACCAAATGACTCGATTCGACTCTTTGAACGATTCAAAGCTTTTTTATAAATTTACCTGTAAATGTATTCTAGATTTTTATAGTTTATTTATTATGAGATCTTCTCAAGTATTAATGACTGACAACTTAACAAAACTAGTTTTAAAAGTGTTATATGAACAGCAGCTACGCTAATTTCTCTCCACTGCTTCTCTTTCTCTCCCCATCCTGAGGCATCCTGAGGTTGCTCCAGCTCCAGTCACATCCCACATCATGAAGATTATGGACCTTTAAAGAAGTAGATGCCTACAAACATCCTGAACCATCTAGAGACGTACCAGTGCCAATTGGATTCCACTTCATGTGGAGTTTGGACACTGGACCTCTTTAAGTGTTTAAAGGCTCTGGCATGGAGAAGCTGGTGTTGGATCTGTGATGATCTCAGCTGTTGAGCTATTTTATGAGTTGCTCAGTAGCTCCTAGTTTAATAACCTCAACTGACTGTATAAGACTGTAGAAAGAACATCACTCATAATCACACACTCCAGTGCTCATGTTAGTTCTCACTCTCCAGTGTTCTGTAGTGTTTAAAGACTATAATCACACTCTTGATGTCACCCAAATGAGGATGATGTTCTGCTTTTGAGTCTGGTTCCTCTCAAGGTTTCTTCCTCATAACATCTAAAGGGAGTTTTTCCTTCACCACAGGCTACTGAGTGATAAATACACACCATTCACCTTCACTGTTAAATTCTGTAAAGCTGCTTTGAGACAATGTCCGTTGTGAAAAGCGCTATAGAAATAAACTTGATGTTATTCGGTAGTTTGTCTTCAGGGTCACGTGACAGCAGCACATTAATATCCGTCTCATTTCATTTACGTCGTTCCAATCCAGATATCAGGTTCAGGTAAAGTCGATCAGTTTTTATTTAATGTTTATGGGCCGATATAAAACAATGAATTGAATGATTACAGACATGAAGAAGTAAAACGGCCCTCTGCTGTGTGAGCTGCTCCTCCAGCTGACTCATGGTTCACCCATGAACTTCTGTACTGTACAAACTTCATGAATTACAGGCAGCATGACTGATCAGCCAATCTCTCTCTCTCTCTCTCTCTCGCTCTCTCTCTCTCTCTCTCTCTCTCTCTCACACTCTCTCTCTCTCTCTCCCTCTGTTTCTCACATGGCTAACACTACCCAACTCAGACTCCAGACAGAGAAGTATTTCTCATCTGGTTTTGCTGCTTCATCCTTTTAAAAAAAAACAAAGGGAGGAAGTTCCAGTCTACAGAAGCAAACCACAACGTCTGGCATTCAATAAACTGCTATGTTCTCCTCTGTTTTTTTTTTTTTATTAGTATTCCTTTGAAAACGCATCTCAGATCCAGATGTGTGACCGTAGTCAGTGTGAAAGTCAAAGGAATGCTGTGGATTTTTTCCAGCTTCATTTTCAGGTAAGAATCAGACTCTCTGCGATTGAACTTCACCAACACGAGGTCATGAAACGTCGCACCGATGGATCTCGTTCATGTCTATGGTTTTGATGGATCCTGGAGCGGCGATGAGCAGCTATGGGCTTTTGTAGAGATCCTTGTTCGGGTTGCGTTTGGGAGACGAGTGAGATGCGTGTCTCTTCGAGCGTTAACCCCTTTCACCATGCGTCGCCTTCTCTCTTTTATTCTGCAGACTGATTTATCGCTGCTCACTGGGGAGCAAAAACAAGCGTGTCACTGCCGGCCCTTTGATGAACGACTCGGACCAGAGTCTCACACTCAGAAGAGCCTCTTCAGAGGACAACACACTTTAGGGTCTGGGTTCATGGGGTTGTAAGGGTTTTGTATGCTGGAGGCAAGATCATGAAGAGGGGAAGGAAGACTCAAATCTGTGTCTGTGTTTGTAGGTACAGCGAGTATCTATTCTACTTTTGCATTTGCATTTGCATATGCGAATGATTTTTTTTTTTCTTGAATGTATTTTACGTCAGACTGAAAGCACTGCCATGAGAGAGGCATTTTTACAGGGAAAAAAAAGGAAAATCTTCTTTATTTTCTTCTTTATCTTCTTCTTTATCTTCTTTATCTTCTTTATTTGTTGTTAACCAAATAAAAATAAATACATTGAATATTCAATTAAATGTAAATAAATTAATACAATTATTATCTACATAATGCAAAACAGTTAATTAGTGCAGGTTATCTGGACACTAAGACTTTGTAGTGTTATATTGAGGTTATGGCCAAAAGTATTTGGACACCCGATTTTTCCAACCAGATGTGGTTCTTCCCCAAACTGTTCCCACAAAGTTGTACACACAATTGTTTAAAACATCTCGAATGTCTTGAACTATGAACTAGGAGAACCAAACCTGTTCCAGCATGACACACCCCAGCTGGCTGCACCTCAGGCCTCCTCACCTCACCTACATCAGTACCTGACTTTACTCACACCCATGTGGCTGAATGAATCTCCACAAAATCCAGTGGAACATCTTCCCAGAAGACTGGAGCTTATTATAAGAGCAAATGGGGACCAGATGTGAAATGGGAAAACCAGTGAAATATTTATTTTTCTGTCTGTTATTTTTTGTTATCATATATTAAAGCACGGCTACATACAATATACATTTTACCAACAAACACAAAATCTGCAAAATGATTGATGTCACCACGTCTACCTGCAGTGACTCGCCTCAATCCGGGTACTGAATTGGTGTTTCATTAGAAAGAAAATGCACAGATGTGCAGAGCACGTATAGAAAAACACACAAAAGAGTTGGTGTTTAACAAAGAGAAGTGCCACTCCTCCGTCTTCACCACTCTTTCTCTCTCTTCCTTCACGCCATCGCTTCACCTTCCCCAGTGCAACCCTCTGCTTCTCTCTCTGAATGCGAAAATTCTTTGTAAAGTCATTTTATATCACTCTTTGAACGAGCACTGAACTGTAAAACCACCCTGTTGGAAACAAAATTAAGGGATTGTGGAGGAAAAAGTAACCGAACGAGGAAGCGAGGGAGGGAGAGATGGGGCTGAAGGCGGAGATTTATAATTCTTTGCGGGCTTTCGGTATTAACCCAAACACTATTGCTGTCAGCGGCTCAGGGAGGGAGGTGCGAGGGGCAAACATTCAGTGTTAATTGGCACTTTGTATGCTCGAAGCCTTCTCTTTGTGCAAGGTGGAGAGGAGAGAGGGAGAGAGGGAGAGAGGGAGAGGGAAAGTGTGTAGGAGTGAGAGAGAGAGAGAGAGAGAGAGAGAGAGAGAGAGAGAGAGAGAGAGCTCTTGTTCTTGTAGGGCCTTGTTGAGGCTATTTACGGTTCACTTCTTATCCTTTGTTAATTGGTCTTTCACTTTTCTATGGAGGAGAGAGCAGGAAAGAAGAGAGATGGAAAGAAGAATTCATCCATCCCCCACCCTGCAACCCGTGAGCTCTGATCCTGGATTGAAAAGCGAGAGGCAAAGAGAAAGGATAAAGCAGAAAAAGTGCACTGTACGCCATTACAGGAGGCATGCAAAATTTGAATAAATGAATAAATAAATAAACAAACAAACAAACAGATTGATTAATGAATAAATTAATTAATAATACTACTACCAATAATAATAATAATAAACATTATGACACTGTGAAAGTGCACTGTGTCATTATGGGAGACATGCAAAACTCCAATTAATAAAAACATTACTCATTAATTAATAGTACTACTATTATAATAATAAACATTATGCAATGTCTTGATTATTCATATTTGTTAGTTTTTTCTTTGCAGGAAAAGTGCACAGAATGTCATTATAAGAGACGTGCACAACTCGAATAAATAAACATCTGAATTAATTAATTAAACAAATTAATTAATCACTTTATTAATAGTACTACTACTGATAAACACTGTAAAAGTGCACTGTGTTATTATAGCAGACATGCACAATAAATAAATAAATAAATAAAAAGAATAATTAGTTAATTAATTAATTAATAACTACTATTACTAATAATTAACATTATGCAATGTCTCAATTAGTCAGATTTTTTATAGTTATTTTTTTCTATACATACCAAACTTAAATAAATAAATAAATAAATAAATAAATAAATAAATAAATAAATAATAATAATAATAATAAATATGCCTCAATGCAAAGAAATGGCTCAATTACTCAATAACAATTATTTTTAATTTTTCCTTCATACACGTCATAACCACATCTTCATGAATCATTTGTCACATGTCACAAAATAATGTGTGATTTTTGCACACACACAAAAAAAAAGCAACATTTTTAACCACTGTAATAAACAAAACTGGTCTAAAATTGGATGCTGCACCGTCTTTCGCTTCGATGATGTTCCTTGTGGCCTCCAGAGGATCGGCGCTGCTTAAAAAAAAAAAAAAAGAAAAAAAAGAATAAGTTCAAACTGACGAGATGACAGAAAAGCAAAAGAATGGCTTCATACAAGCTTCACCCCTTGGGTTGAATTCGGACACAGGCGATGAAACTTAAATAAAATGTGGGAGGGAGGAAGGGAGGGGGAGAGAAAGAGAAAAATAGAGAGTGGGTAAGAAAGAAAGAAAGAAAGAAAAAATGAAAGAAAGAAAAAGAGAGAGCGATTGGGGGAGCATGGCTTTGGCCTGCTTCACAGCACCTCTGGCCCTCTTCCTCCCCTCCGCTGAGCACATAAACAATAACAGTGTTCGCTCTGACAGGACACAGGTGTCAACCATTGTGCGCTTTCTGAATGGCATCATGGGGGGGAAAGAGAGACAGAGAGGCCGATAAAGAGAAATAGAAAGAGAGAGAGAGAGAGAGAGAGAGAGAGAGAGAGAGAGAGTGAGAGAGAGGGGAGGGGAGGAGAAGAGCCTCCTACATCACTCCCCTATATCTCCTTCAATGCTGATGTGAACCATGTTCCTGCTCAGGCCTGCACACGAGAGCATATTGTGGACCTCAAATCAGAAATATTTTGAAAGTAGAACAACATTAATCAGCATTTTATTAATAATTCACGAGTAAAAATGTGTCAAACTAACAGGTGTAGTAGTTTTGTATTTTTTATACGAGATGGTATCAAAAATCTGGAGACTGTTTACAAGAAAGTACTTTATTTATCTACATTTCCACACGATCACCTTCAAAATAGTCCCCATGCACAGTAATACAGCTCCCCGTGTTCTTCTGGAACGTGTCCTTGAAGTCTTCTTCTCGAATCGTGTCAAGAACCTTCTGGGATTCGGGCCAAGAGAGTGAAGTCGAAAGGAACCGAATCTGGCCAGTGTAATTCACCAGAGCTGCACAGGTTGTTGCTGGGATCCTCTTCCACTCCTCCATAATGACATCACGGAGCTGCTGGATGTTGGACACATGGTACTTCTCCACCTTCTGCTTGAGGATCCCCACAGGTGCTCAACAGGGTTCAGGTCTGGAGACATACTTGGTCACTCCATTACCTTCATCTTCACCTTCCTCAGCGAGGCAGTGTCATCATGGTGGTGTGTTTGGGATCGTTATTATGCTGGAAAACTGCCATTTGGCCCAGTTTCTGAAGGAAGAGGATCATGTTCTGCTTTAGAATGTTACAGTACATGGTGGAATCCATGTTTCCCCTCAATGAATCGCAGCTCTCCAGCACTCATGCAGCCCGAGACCGTGATGCTGCCACCACCATGCTTGACTGTGGGCAAGACACAATTTTCTTAGTTCTCCTCACCAGGGCGTCAACACACATGCTGAACACCATCTGATCCAAACAAGTTTATCTCAGTCTCATCAGACCACAGAACATGGTTCCAGTAATTCATGCTCTTGGACAGGTTGTTCTTCAGCAAACTGTTTGAGGGTTTTCTTGTGAGCAGCTTCAGAAGAGGCTCCTTCTGGGACAACGGCCTGCAAACCGACGTATTGCAGTGAGCAGCGTACGATCTGAGCACTGACGAGCGGACCTTCTGCTTCTGCAACCTCTTAAGCAGTGCTGCAGCACTCATGGGTCTGTTTTTTGAAGCAGCTCCTGCACCTGATGCGCAGCACGAAGACTCGACTTCTTTGATGGACCCTTGTGAGGTCTGTTCCGAGTGTCTTGGGAATCCTCTGTATGACCTTGACCACTGTACTGTAAACACAGTTTCAGGGTGATACTGATCTTCTTATCGTCTTGGCCATTTTAGAGGACAGTAAATGTGTAATGCTTTACAAGCTGCACATTGACTTCTCTAAAATATATACACGGACCATTTCTATAGTATTCCCTTTTAAGAAGATACAAAAAAAAGGTTGCTGAAATGGGAGGGTGTACTTTTGTGAGATACTGTAACATTTAAGAAGGAGTCCAGCGTCAGCTCTGCGAAGCTGGCAGGATGAAGAACTTCCTGCTTTCCTCTTGCAATTTCTTGATAACATCCAGCTGTGTTGTGAACATGAAAAAAATAATTATATTAAATATAAATAGATAAAGGTGAGGTCCTGAGGTGAAGCGGAGAGCATTATGAAGGTCTCACAACCAGTCGTGGATCATCACCTTATACCATGGTCACTTCCCAGCATTGAGGAGTTCAAGCTGTTATTGATGTTTGCAGAGTAAAACTGACTCGCAGGACCATACACACACGCTGACTTCAGTGCAGTTCGATTACAGTGCTCAGGGTCACATGGGAAAAGACGTATGAACGAGGCCCACACTGACATGCGTTTACAGCAGAGACAGTGATGTATGAGCCGTAGCATCGCCCCGCCAGCAGCTCCTCTCTTCCTCTTAGTCTCACAGGAGATTCATGGGGCTCAACCTCAGAAGTGTTATAGCAGCTGCTCTTCAGAAGTGAAAAACATGGACCGACCTGGAGACCTGGAGACCTGGAGACCTGGAGAGCAGATATACATTAAGAAGCAAACTCCCACATCGGCATCGACTGAGAGCAGAAAACCAGCATGTAGTGATAGAAATATGCAGATATAAATACAGAGAGAGAGAGAGAGAGAGAGAGAGAGAGAGAGAGAGAGAATAGTGGTTATTACCGCTACTGCTATAAGAGTTACCACAAAGAAACTATGCTTAATTACAAGGATTTATATAGTAAAGACATACAGATAGAGAAATAGTTAGAAGGATGGACAGCTGGTTAGATAGACAGACAAACAATAGGTCGATCGATAGATAGATCAATAGATTGATAGATAGATAGAGACAGGCAGGCAGACTCAAGGGTAGATAAACAGACAGACAGACAGATAGACAGATGGAAGGGTAGATAAACAGACAGACAGATGATATGGTAGATAGACAGACAGACAGAAGGGTAGATAAACAGATAGGTAGATAGACAGACAGACAGAAGGATAGATAAACAGACAGACAGACAACCAGAAGGACAGACAGACAGAAGGGTAGATAAACAGATAGTAGACAGACAGACAGACAGAAGGACAGACAGACAGAAGGATAGATAAATAGATAGACAGACAGACAGAAGGACAGACAGACAGACAGAAGGACAGACAGACAGAAGGGTGGACAAACAGACAGACAGACAGACAGACAGAGGGATAGATAAACAGACAGACGGATAGATAAGCAGACAGACAGACAGACAGAGAGACAGACAGAAGGGTAGATAAACCGACAGACAGACAAACAGACAGACAAACAGACAGACAGACAGGTGGAAGGGCAGATAAACAGACAGACAGACAGACAGACAGACAGACAGACAAACAGACAGACAGACCGGTGGAAGGGTAGATAAACCGACAGACAGACGGACAAACAGACAGACAAACAGGTGGAAGGGTAGATAAACAGACAGACAGACAGACAGACAGACAGACAGACAGAGCTGTGTGTTATACTGCCGTTGAGGGGGGATGGGATTTATTGCCCGCCATTAGAAGCACTAATCTGTTGCAGGTGGTTCGGGCTGTGAGCTGCAGCTCTGAGGCCTGCAGTCGTAACCCATGAGGCCCCACCATACATGTGTAAGTGTGAATGAACAGGAGAAAGTTTGAGAGGAAAAGATCACAAATGTTGAGCTCAGTAGCTCCTACTTTTATACCAAAGACTGTAGAAAGAACATTTACTTATAATCTTATACTCCAGTATGTTAGTTCTCTCTCTCCAGTGTTCTGTATTGTTGAAAGATTTATGATCAAACTCTTGATGTCACCCAAATGAGGATGGGTTCCCCTTTTGAGTCTGGTTCCTCTCAAGGTTTCTTCCTCATTACATCTAAGGGAGTTTTTCCTTGCCACAGTCGCCACGGCTGCTCATCAGGGATAAATGCACACCATTCACCTTCACTGTTGATTTCTGTAAAGCTGCTTTGAGACAATGTCTGTTGTGAAAAGCGCGATAGAAATAAACTTGACTTGACTTGACTTGAAAAGAGAGTTTGATGAGCTGTACATAAACATGCAGAACCCCGTGCAGATTCTACATCAGGAGTGTGATGAGGGTGACTTTGCTACATCTGGATCATCAGGATGGCTTTGCTACATCTGGATCATCTGAATGGCTTTGCTACATCTGGATCATCTGAATGGCTTTGCTACATCTGGATCATCAGTGTGGCTTCACTACCCTGAGAAAGTGGGAGAGAATAAAGCTCAGTGCACATCAGCATACATTACATCATCCTGTACATTACAGAATAAATAAACGATCTACGTAGAATATTCTCAGCTCAAATCCTTCAGTAACTGATGAGTAGAGCTGCAAACTTTTACTGCTAACTACATAATGTAGTATAATTCACAAAGCTGATAATGGAAGACATTAGAATTGTTCTACATTCTGTATTTTTGGCCTAAATAATGTGCACAGCCACGTGAGACTAATACAATATTATAAGAAAATACTGCCGCTTGGTGGACAAGTTTAGTCATTACAACTAATCAGGTGACGCTTGTAAACAGGAGTCTACTGTCCACATCCAGAGCACTGTATAATGCTGGATTAAGGCTCTAGAGTCCCTTTTTTATTTAAACTTCTGACAATTATCATTTTTAAGGTGGAAATAAAAAAGTCTAGCAGATCGTTTGGTCTTCTCGATTACATTTATGGCATTTGGCAGGTGCCTGCTATTGAGACCATCTCAAGGGCTTGGCTGAAGGGACCAGCAGGTTAAGGGCCTTGCTCAAGGGTCCAGCAGTGGCAGCTTTGTTTGGTGGTGCCAGGATTTGAACTCATAACCTTCCACAGTCCAATGCCTTAACCATTGAGGTACCAGTTCCCTCTTGATAGCTAGCAGACTTATTAACTCATTATACCTCGAAGTTGAGCAAGAAAACATTCAAGCAGGTCTTCCAAAATCAAGAATAAGAGAAGACAGAACATCTTCAGCCTGACAGGATCTCCAAATCATTTCTACAGTTTCTGGTATCTACAATATGGATAAAACGTTATGGAAAAAGATATGTTTACTTCAGAAAGAGATTAGAATAGAATGTAGAAAAGACTGAACTGTGATTCAGATGTTCTTTTTGAACCTCCCATTCCACATTCAGTCCCCATGTGCTCTTATAATAAACTTCACTCTTCTGGCAAGATGTTCCACGATTAGGTAGTGATGTAGGGGAGAAATTGAGGAGATCTGGGGTCCAGTCAGGAGTTTACATTCATTATGTTCAGAGCTCGACAGATCTTCCAAACCATGTAAACAGATCTTCATGGAGCTGGCTTTGTGCGCAGGAGCATTGCCATGCTGAAACACGTTTGGGTCTCCTAATTCTAGTGAAGCAAAAGGTTCCAGACTCCCACAACCAAAGACATACAAGTGTGCATTCAGCTTTCAGCAGAAGAACCACACATGGCTGGAAAAGGCAGGTGTCCCGATTCTGGAATATTGCAGGTTTGAACACGAATGAAGCGCAGTTTATTAAAGATGAAAGTCTAAACAAAGTCTGACAAGCCAGCAGTTTTTGACCTTCTGCTGCGATATCTAATCTGTAACGTGATAAGAAAAGCAGCGATCTTATCTCACCTCAGAACAGCTCGATCCTGTACTCCAAATCCTTTCCTTCTCAGGTGGTGCGTCTGCTCAAAGTGTAAAGAGACACAAAGCTTGTGTTCGCAGCATGACAACGCTTTTCCTATTTCTCGCAGCAGACCAGGAGAATTTTGCGTTGTATTTTATTTCGATTTTTTTTTTAGATCAGATACATGAGATAATCCAGTATGGAATTACACATTGTGCAGTGATTTTTTAATAACCAGTGATAATAATCTGTAATGTATCTCAACACCCTTATTGTCAGGGTATTTAACACCGGGCAAACAATCCAAACTGCAGAATGCCATACTAAAATGTTTTCCATAATCAGGAGGATCAGAAGAACCAGAGGGAAACCAAGAAATCGGGATAACAAACACAACATCCGCAGACAGTAACCCAAGATTAAGATATTGCAGTCGGAGGCTGTGGAGCAGATCGAGATGAAAACAGGGTGGATGCTTTGGATATTGGTGTTGGAGGATACTATTTCTTCCTCCATGGTACATCTGCTGATCACAAAAAAAAGTCAGTGTTCCATCACTCAGTCATTTACACAATACGATGCTCCTGTGCACAAAGCCAGATCCATGAAGATCTGCACCCCAGGCCTCCTCATTTTCTCACCTCAGTACCTGACTTTAATAACACCGCTGAAGCTGTGGTATTAAAAGGTCTCTAATATACAGAGGCAACATGCAGCTTGTTTCTTGCCAAAACTTCAAGACAATAATAATAAAAACGCTGTAAATGGAAAAACCCAAACGATAAAAATGCTTGGAAAAGGAATCAGAAGCCGATTAAAACAAACCTTCAACATTCAGCCGAGGCTGTGAAATAAATACAAACAATGTAGTATTTGGTAAAAGTATTTTTTACATTTAATCCAACTAAAAATTACAAATTATGTAATTAAAAGGATAGAAAATAGAATGATGAATTAATTAATTAAATAATATTATTAATATTTTTATTAAAGACGTTTGCACGTTCCTTTCGTTTCTATGCAACAGACGAAGTCATGAATTTTAAAACTTACGGCGAATAAAAGTAGGTTTTGGATGAATGAAATGTAACTGTTACCTTCACACGTTTATGTTTTGGAGAAGATGCTCACTCATTATATACATGTACATGACGTAGGTAAAAGCAACCAACATGGCAACCATTCCATAATTCAACACTATGCAATTCTGTCTGGACTGCAGCTAACAGTCTTCGGGGGGGGGGGGGGGGGGGGG
>JAAIIK010000451.1:1069033-1084941 GCA_014706435.1 Silurus glanis | reverse complement strand
ATAATGTTATTATGTGATAATGTTATAGTGTTATAAAGTTATAATGTCATGCCTGATCAGATCAGTATTTCTGCAGGTCGCATGAAAGAGCAGAGGTGTGATCTTCTGGTGGGATCATCTGCTGTCTGAGAGATTGAACAAGCTTAAAAGTGTTACCACACTGAGGTTTTCCTTGAGAAGAAAATAGTGTCTGGGGTTTTGTTTTCTAGCTTCATGCACATTGTGTTCATTAAAGCAGCATTCAGAAAGTATTCAGAACCTTCGTTTCACACTCAGTCCTTCATAATGACAAAGTGAAAACAGAATGATAGAATTCTCTGAACATTTAATCCACTCCTGTGTTGTCTTTACTGTGTTTATGGTTGCTATTATGTAGGAAGGTGAACCTTCATTCCATAATCAAGTCCTGAGTGCTGTGGACCAGGTTTTTATTGAGATGATCTCTGTACTTTGCTTCATTCAGCTTTCCCTCAACCCTGACCAGTTGCCAAGTCCTTGCTGCAGAAAAACACACCCACAGCAGGATGCTGCCACCACCATGCTTCACTGTTGCAATGGTTTTGGGCAGATGATGACCAGTGCCTGGTTTCCTCCAGACATAACGTTTAGAACTGAGGCCAAATCAGAGCTCAGTCAGAGTGACCATCAGGTTTTTGATCACCTGCTCAGTTTGTTCAGGAGACCAGCTCTTGGATGAGTCCTGGTTGTGGCAATCTTCTTTGATTTGAGAATTATGGAGGCCGCTTTGTTTTTGGGAATCATCAGTGCAACATCAAATATTTTGTAGCCTTGCAGCAATCCTACAGGCAGTTCCAAAGTTCTGCAGGCAGTTCCTTTGCCTTCATAGCCTGTTTTTTTTTTCCAATTTATACCTTTTTTTCACAGGTAGACTCCAACTAAGGTGTGGAAACATCTCTGCAACGATCAGGAGAATTAGGAGGCACCTGAGCTCATTTTCTATCGTTGTTGTAAAGCGTCTGAATACATGTGATATTTCAGTTTTTCCGAGTGTAAAATAATGAGAAAAAAAATCAATATGAATAATTGTAATATCAGGCTGCAGCATAAAGACTGAGATTCTTTTTAACTGAAGATCTTGTTACTGCTGAGGATGGTTCCACATAAAGATCCATGAAGTTTCTGAGCAGTATGTGGACTGTTATTAATAGAAACAGACTGTTACAATGGTTTAGGGTGACCATCTCCATGAACAGATGGAATTCAGTTGATAACTTCAACAATGATGGAACTGTAACGAATAAGCATTCGGTGTTGAGGATGAGGTTCTTTTTTGAGTCTCAAGGTTTCTTCATTATGAAGTGTCAGGGATTTTCCCTTGATGTTTATATAATATTTCTTTCTGTAAAGCTGCTTTAGGACCATGTTGATTGCTTCTTTCACTTAAATATCATTTCAATCCAAATGCCTTTCTATCTATTTTCCAAACACAGAGAAATATTTGTGCCCATTTATTTGCTGCTTATTTAGATTTTATTATTGATGTGTTTTCGAGTCTGTTGTTATTGTATTTAATTTTTTTATTTTTTACTGTGTACGGTTCTCATGTGCTTCATGTGAAAGCATTGCATGAAGAGAATTCATGTGAACATCAGTGTCATGTTTGCACTTTACCCGAGCTCATGCAAACCCACCATGTGCACAAGTGTATCTGTATATGTGTGTGTGTGTGTGTGTGTGTGTATAGATGGACCTGTTGCAAAGGAGAATTTCAGACCTTTGTGTTTATTTCTAATAAAAAATGCAGAATGCGGCTGGTTTTACGAAGCAGAACGCGATACAAGATCTGGTGTTACACCCATCAGATAAAAACAAAGTGTGTTTATATAAAGTAATTTATCTCACATTGTTGTTTCAAATTTTCCCCAGCAGTCTAAAGGATGTGGTTCAGCTTTGATGTGGTCTCTGCTGAACATTCTATCAGACCTTCTCAAGTTTCTGTTTCTTCAGGCTCTGACTTATACAATTTTAACCGGAAAAAAAAGACGCATCAGCTAATTTTATAAGTACATTTTATGCCATTGAATGATCTTAAAAAAACATAAAATACATCAAGTATTTCTCTTGATCACTTTCTTGATCCAGTCGGCGTACGGTGCAATCTCAGTGTAGACGTTTGGCAGATTAGGATAAGTGCAGTTTCTGTTGAAATTGAAGGACATGATGCCCACTGCCAGACCCTGACACACCAGAGGCCCACCAGAATCACCCTGTCAAAAGCAGAAGTTGCACAAACATAACCCTTCTCATTACCGAGGAGAAAACATACACTGTATGGATAAAAGTATTGGAACACCAGACCTTTCCTGCCATATGTGATTTTTCTCCAAACTCTTACCACAAAGACGGAGGTGCACAATTGTACAATTGTCTTTGGATTTGCTATAATAAAATTGTGTTCACTTGAACTTGGAAACCCAAATCTCTACAAGCAGGAAAAGCTTTTGTGCACAAAGCGAGCTCCATTAAGATATGGTTTGAGCTCTGATCTCCTGAACACCTTATTAAGATGAATGCGAACACTAACTGCACCCCAGGCCTCCTCACTTCACCCACATCAGAACCTGATTTTACTAACACCCTTGTGGCTGATGAACACAAATGTCCACAAGTGCACTCAAAACTCTAGTGGAACATCTTCCCAGGAGAGGAGCTGGAATTATCCAGCTCCAAAAGCACATACCCTACTTATGACCAGATGTCCGCAAACTTTTGACAATATAGTGTATGTCCTTCATCGTACCTGGCACGCTCCACTTTTGGTCTCGTAGCCTCCTGCACACAGGATGTTAGATGGGAGTTTTTTACTCCATGCCTTCCTACAGATGGAGATATCTATGGTTGATACATCAACCACCATGAGGTCATTCACCATGTTCTGTTCTTCAGTTTTTCCCCATCCTGCGACCTGGCACTTGGTTTTGGGTTTGACAGGTTTGCGCTCGTTTGAGTATTTGATGATCTTTATGCCCTTCTCTTTCGGGTTGACTTTCTCTGAAAGCTGTTTTTGAGCAGAATTCACATTATATGCAAGAATTCAAAGTACGGAAATTCAACAAGGTTCTGAGTGAATATATATCGCATGGCATCCTGTACCTTCAGGAGCATGAGGTCAAACCCAGAAATGACATTCTTGTAGGATGGGTGTTTGTGTACACTTTTCCCCGCGTATCGTCTCAGCTTGCTCTTGTTTGGTTCGATGTTCTGAGTCCCCAGGACCACAGTAAGGCCACTGTTTATATCAAATATATCATCTATAATCACATTGAAACAAATACATCCAGACAATTCTTTTCAAGAAACAACACACCACGTGTAGCCTACCGTTCGTAACAATGAGCAGCGGTGAGAACGTAGCCGGGGTCTATGAGAAATCCTCCACACATGTGCTCGTTTTTGAGCTGCACAGATGCCATGTACTTCAGCGTGTTCTTCTTGGCTTTCTTGCCGTGGATGATTTCCTCTCCACGTGCGGCTGGAAAATGGTTTATGAGTCTAGTATGATTCACATTCACACTCGTGAAGCCAAAACGAAGTCGAGCAGATTAAAAGACATGAACTCATCATCATACCATTAATGCATATAAATGAATATGAAAGTACAAAAATACACAACATACAGTAGTTTAGTATACGTTACAACCTGTTTATTATTCACCGTTATTATTCAGAAAACAGCACTTACCATGAAAAACGCAGGCGCTGAAAGCTGCGGCGAGCAACACTACGTGCAACACCTTCATCCTGCAACGACTGAGTCAAACACTGAGTCAAACGCACACCTCGTATACAGAATGACTTCATGAGGTGTTGTAATGTTTCAGCCCATTTTGCTTTAAAGTAAAAAAATGTCCCTCAAAATCTTGGAAATCAGACTTGGTAAATGCAAGCTGTCAAAAATCCAGTGTATACGACATCAAACTGAGAATAACAGAGTTACAACTAATGATCCGTTTTTGATATTTGATCCTTGGTATTTGGTTTGCATGTGTGCAGTTGTGTAGTAGAACAAGAGAAAAATTCTCCCTGAAAGAACCCGAGCGTTTGCAGCAGCGTCTGAAGTTCCCAGATGGCTCACAATAAGAAAAATATTGTTTCATCAGCATATGTGTGCACCAGAACCTCGCTTTTTAACCTCGTTTTGTTCTTTTTATCCCTCTGTCCAAAGAAACCAAATATGATGTTCTCTACGTCAAAGTTTGATTTGTCTGAGATGCTTTCCTGCTCAGCATCCCACATTGCAAAAATGGTTTGGACCAATGATTAGAGCCACACAACCCACTTTCACTTGGCCCAAATACAGCAGAATTACGGTACATGACTGGACCAGGTCTGGTTGCCAGAACCCCACAGCCAAATGTATGACTATAGCTGGCCCGTTTCTCATCCTACATAGGACCAAGCAAGTTGGTTCCACAAGTCAGCCTAAAAAAAAAACCCTTAATCAGCCACTTTACACCGTACACACCCATTGGCCCAGATGAAAACAGCATTAACAACAACAGTATTTTAAAACTTTTGTACTAAATATTAAAAATATTTATTGTTTTACATTTAAGCAAAACAAAATAAAAACAATGCTTGAATATGAATACAGTGTTTTAAAAAGATCTGGAACCTCTGTTTCTGTTCATAAACAAGTGTCCTTGTGCACAAAACTCAACATCCAAACCAGTCACAAGTCTTCACAAGGTTTGTTCTGCCGAATGTTCAGCAGTTCATCCCTGGTAAAAGTGACACGAAAGACAAAAGACAGGACAAACAAACAACAACAGTAAAGCAACTGGAGAGCTGCAGCGCCACCTTGGTCTCGCCAGGATTCCCCTCAATTATGATTTAATCAATTACTTAATATTCATGACTGCCAGACTAATGCAGTTTTATTTTCTAGGTTCAATGTAACTTACAGAAACTTTTTTTTCCCCGCGTTTATATTAAAATACTGTTCATTGCCTAATACCGCTATCCAAGCTACAGTCTCTTATTAACACAATACAGCATATACTTTCATATCATCGTGGTCTAATGATAAACATGAAGACATGATGGTCCTTATTGCTGTTTTTGCTGAACTTTGAGGATGGATTTAAACTGTAATTAATGTCAACACTCTTCTACGATGGTCCAGAATCACAGGTTGCATTTAAACATCCATCACTGGACTGAACACCTCAACAATGATGAACTGTAATAAATGGACATTTGGTGTTGAAGATGAGGTTCCCTTTTGAGTCTCAAGGTTTTTCATCATACCATCTCAGGGAGTTTCCCTTCACCATAGTTCCAAAAAAGTTGGGACACTGTACAAATTGTGAATAAAAACAGAATGCAATGATGTGGAAGTTTCATATTTCAATATTTTATTCAGAATACAACATAGATGACGTATCAAATGTTTAAACTGAGAAAATTTATCATTTTAAGGGGAAAATAAGTTGATTTTAAATTTCATGGCATCAACACATCTGAAAAAAGTTGGGACAAGGCCATGTTTACCACTGTGTGGCGTCCTCTCTTCTCTTTATAACAGTCTGTACACGTCTGGGGACTGAGGAGACAAGCTGCTCAAGTTTAGGAATAGGAATGTTGTCCCATTCTTGTCTAACACTTCTAGTTGCTCAACTGTCTCAGGTCCGTCTAAGGGCCCGAAGATCACGGGCATCCAGTATGGTTTTCCGGCCTTGACCCTTACGCACAGAGATCGTTCCAGATTCTCTGAATCTTTGGATGATATGATGCACTGTAGATGATGAGAACTTCAAACTCTTTGCAATTTTTCTCTGAGAAACTCCTTTCTGATATTGCTCCACTATTTTTCACCGCAGCATTGGGGGAATTGGTGATCCTCTGCCCATCTTGACTTCTGAGAGACACTGCCACTCTGAGAGGCTCTGTTTTATACCCAATCATGTTGCCAATTGACCTAATAAGTTGTAAATTGGTCCTCCAGCTGTTCCTAATATGTACATTTAACTTTTCCGGCCTCTTATTGCTACCTGTCCCAACTTTTTTGGAATGTGTAGCTCTCATGAAATCCAAAATGAGCCAATATTTGGCATGACATTTCAAAATGTCTCACTTTCAACATTTGATATGTTATCTATATTCTATTGTGAATAAAATATAAGTTTATGAGATTTGTAAATTATTGCATTCCTTTATTATGCACAATTTGTACAGTGTCCCAACTTTATTGGACTCGGGTTTGTACAGTTCAGCATCAGTTCAACAGCAAGCAGAACATTTAGAGACGAATAAATGATGAAGAAACTCCAGACTCGAACTCACCACAATTTTATTAAGAAGGTTTTGTGTTCATGATCATTGTAATAGAAATCAATCAGTGTTTGAGTCATTAATATCATTCTATTAATAGATCAGTGTGCTGAGAGTCACATTCGAGTCTTTACACATAAACTGAGGTGATTAAGTGAAGAATCTTGTGATAAAAATGATAAAAGGAACATTAGAGTTATAATAAATCATAATATTTTGGATACTTAAGTACATTTGAAGGCATTGTGTACTTCGTCCATCAGTGCCGTTCACATTCATCCCAAACAATCCCAAAGCTCTATAGCAGAAGATCTTCCACACCAAACAACATTTATCTTCATAGAGCTCGCTTTGTGCACAGATGCTTTGGCATGTTGGAACAAGTTTTTTTATTCCATTTTTCTTCATTCTTAGATCAGATATCTGAATTAGTAAACTCCTGAGATAAAAAATATCTGAGATACTTGGATTGGATCGATGGTTTGTTGGATTTTTTTTTGTCAATTCTCACATACAGGCTACAAATGTACACTTTTTTACAGCATGTCACATGAAGCAGATGCGACTGACCTCTAAAGAAGAAAACCACAGAAACAACCTCATGCGGTGAGTTTATAAGCAGGAGGAACAGGTCTGTGCCTCAGTGTGTTTAAGTATCAGAATGAAGACGCTGCACATTTTGCTGCTTAGTGCAGCTTCCTGCATCATTGCTTTTACTGGTAAGTGCTTCTTTCTGAATTTCTCAATTATAAAGCATTTATTAGAACATATTACTGAAACTGAGATTTAGTCGTGTATTTTGTGCACTTTGTTTATACTATGACTTGAAATGCACCTTCAAAGTAAATGTGAGTGTGAAGTGGAAATGGCGTGTCAAACCGAATCTTACTGGACTAATAAAACCTTTTCAGCCACACACGGAGAGGAAATCATCAACGGCCAGAAAGCCAAGAGGAACTCACTGCAGTTCATGGTGTCTGTGCAGAAGAACCAGAAACACCAATGTGGAGGATTCCTCATACACCAAAGCTTCGTGCTCACTGCTGCACACTGTAACATCAGGTAGGATATTAATGTTGTTTCCTGACAAAACAGAAATGCCTGGATTTATTTAGTTTCAATATAATACCATATCTGACTTGTTTTTTAAAGTCGCAGTGAGCTTAGCGTGGTCTTGGGGACTCACAACATCGATCTGCAAAACAAAAAGCTGAGGAGATACACGGTGAAAAGCGTGCACAGGCACAAATCATACATGAAAAGTCCCAGTAACGGGTATGACATCATGCTACTGAAGGTACAGATACATCATTGATATCACATCTTTCACAATGGTGAATGTGCTGTTGCTTTTATACAAACAATTCTATAAACAAGAAATTCTCATTTTTGTTTGCATTGTTGCTCTTATAGCAAATACCTGCATTTGATTTGCATCTGGACCAGATCTAATAGTTCATTACTGTACTGTAACAGAAAACCATGTTGTGTTTGATTGCTAACATGATCTACTTTCTGCTACCAAACACAAGCTTGCAGAGAAGGTCAAGGTGAATAATGGCGTGAAAATCGCCAAAATCCCAAACAAACGGCGAAAGATCAAACCCAACACCAAGTGCCAGGTCGCAGGATGGGGAAAAACTAAAAATGAAAACTCGGTGAAAGACCTCCTGGTGACCAACGTGTCAATTATAGATATTGAAATCTGTAAGAAGGAGTGGAATAAAGTGTCAAAACTTCCACCTAATGTTCTGTGTGCAGGAGGCTACAAGACCAATAAAGGGGCGTGTCAGGTACGAAGATAGAGATATAAATATATTTGCACATTTGTAAACATTGAGAAGGTTGAAATGGTGCTTGCAGATTCCATGTTAGAAACATTTGTGCTGTTTGTCCTGTTTCTGGCAGGGGGATTCTGGTGGGCCTCTGGTGTGCAGCGGTGAGGCAGTGGGCATCGTGTCCTTCAATAATAATAAGAATTGCAGCTATCCAGACTTCCCTAATGTCTACACCAATATTGCACCATACGTAACCTGGATTAAGGATGTGATCAACAAATACGCTTAAATGATTTTTCAAGATGTTTTGATGTGATTGTGGAAAAAGATCTCATCCTAAATAAAGATACAGAGGCAGAAAAAGAGCGTGATTTCTCGAGTCATCACTTATTAAAGAAAAGGGAAGGTCAGAGTGCTATTTGACAGAGTGAGCAGTCTGACTGAAACCGAAACCTGACACCTTGACGCCTTGAGAGCTGAGCAGCGAAAACCACATTAATGTCCCACCACCACTTCACATGTCATTTTAACAGCATTTACAAGCACACAAACGGCAATTACTTCATGACTTATCGACTCTAAAACGCTGGTTATGCAAATAAAATCATTTTGAGGTCGCAATCATCTCGTTGCACTTGTAACAGCCAGCGTCCGCTTGTGGGAAATCGGCCTTCCGTTCGTTCTGACAGTGCTGCATGAGCACGGTTCTCATCGCGCAATGCGCTCATTAACAAAACACTTCGGATAACACAAACCTTCTTCTTGTTCTTCTTCTTCTTATTGTTATTTTAATTCTATTATTATTATTATCAATTTTCATACGTCGCGCCTCCAAATCAATTTATTCGTAAAGCGTTTTTTTGACATTGTATCGAAGCAGCTTCACAGAGATAAAGAGTTTATAAAGTTGCATAAAAGAATGATTAAGTTTAGTGCCTATATGTCTGTTCCTTCTAATTACAGTGTGTTGGTGATCAGTAGATGCACCAAGCACCATCAGTTTAAAACAGAACCTTCGCTCGATCCTGATTGGTGACTCGCTGTGTGTTTCACCAGTTACGTTTTTATCCTCATTAATCAATCAATCAATCAATCAATCAAATTTTATTTATAAAGCGCATTACAACCACCAAAAGGGGCACAAGGCGCTTTCCAGTAAAGCACAAAAAATAGACAATAAAAAATTACTTAAAAGAATTAATTAAAAGTAAAAAGTTAAAAATAATAAAAAAGAATACAAAAATAAATAAAAAATAATAAAATAAAAATAAAAAGCACAATGTACATAAAATAGCAGTTGAATCAGGGCTACGTGTTAAAAGCTTGTCTGAATAAATGAGTTTTCAACTGCGATTTAAAAATACTCAGCACAGTGACACATCGTATGTGTGCTGGAACTGCGTTCCACAGCTTTGGTCCCTGGACAGCAAATGACCGGCCTCCAAACTTTAATTAATAAAAGATTTGACTTTGAAGGTAAAGTAAAAGTCTTGTTTCATGTTTTAACAGTTTGGCTAATACCGAAACACCAATATACATAATTGATGCGAACCTGTTTTGTGGGTGGAACCGTGAAAAGTTTTTGGATTGAGTCATCAATGCAAAGGACCACCATTGTTCCATCAACCTTCAAAAATGTTCCACTTACTCAGGTATTAACTCACGTAGATCCTTTCTCTTCCTAAAGCCCTCTTTTGTAATAGAATGATCTGTATTTATCTGTTATGTACATTATCGTCTCATTAAGAAGTGCAGATTGATGAATATACATTGAATATGAGTTCTACTTTGCTGTGATGTGATGATTTTCATCAAAACTGCACCTTTAGTTTTACTTCATCCTTCAATTAAAAAACCCAGAAATCGAACTGAGCCTTATAGGTTTGTACATTTTCCTAATAAATTTGATACATTTATCCAGAGCAACTAATAACTAAGCAGCTTAAGGGCCTCGCTCAAGGGCCCAGCAGTGGCAGGTTGGTGGTGCTGGGATTTGTTGACCCAGAAGTTTCGGAAAGGTCAAATTATTGGCATGCATCAAGCAAAGAAAACATCTAAGAAGATTGCAGAAACTAAAATTGGGTTAACTGTCCAACGCATTATTAAAAACTGGAGGAATCTTGGGGAAACCATCATCTTCGAGGAAGAAATGTGTTCGGAAAAAATCTTGATCATTCTGGATTTGGTGAAAACAAAACATAAAAAAACAACAGTAGAACTCATGACTGTGTTTAATAGTGAAACGAAGAGCATTTCCACGTACATAATGTGAAGGGAACTCACGGGATTGGGACTAAACAACTATTCAAGATAAGAAAACCACTCATCAGTGCTGCTAATCTGGAAAAAAAGGCTTCAATTTGCGAGGGAGCATAAAGATTGGACTCTGGAGCAATGGAAGACGGTCATGTGATCTGATGAGTCCAGATTGACCCTGTTCCAGAGTGATGGTGCATCAGGGTAAGAAGAGAGCAGATGAACTGATGAACCCATCACCTGTGGGGGCAGTGCTGTGATCTGGGGTCGCTGCAGTTTGCCAGGTCTCGGTTCAGCAACGTTATGCTCCCAAAGAATGAGGTCAGCTGACCACCTGAATATACTGAATAACCAGAATATTCCATCAATGTTTTTTTCTTCCCTGATGGCACGAGCAGACTCGAAGATGACAACGCCAGGATTCATCAGGCTCAAATTGTGAAAGAGTGGTTCAGGGAGCATGAGATAATTTTTACACATGGATTAAACACCACAGAGTTCAGACCTGAACCCCATTGAAAATCTTTGGGATGTGCTGGAGAAGAGTTTGCGTAGAAGTGTTAAAGCTGCTTTGAGACTGCCGAGTCTCAAGCTACCAAGATCAACTTCTGGTATTCATCAGCACTTCACTAGAAGCAGTAATGAGTGACCACTAAAGAAAAAACCACAAAAAGCAGGTCAAACGGCGTGTTTATAGGAAAAAGGAAACAAAGCTTGGCCTCAGTGTGCGTAAGCGTCAGGATGAAGATGTCCTACTGCATGTAGTGCATGTACTGACTTTTTGTGGTTTAAAGGTCAGGTATCCTTTCGTCTATGCAGTGTCATTTTCCACGAGTGCACCTTCAGGGAGAAGCTGTAGCGTAATCATTAATTCTTCAGACAACGTGTGATTGTGTGAAGTGGCGTTTGTGGTTTGAACAGCGAGCTATTTAAACATGTGTTCCTCAGCAAGCAGAGCGCATTTTCTCTGAGACACCATGGCTCTCGTCTCAGCGTTTCTCTTCACTTCTGTCCTGTTTCAAATAGGACACTGTGGTAAGGGGTGTAGTTATATATTTATATTCAAATGATGTTTCTTGATGTTGAATAATTTGCATGCAAAGTCTTGGATATCTATAAATATATAAATAAATAAATGGATAAAATCTAACCAGAATTCTCTGCTAAACTGCTTTGAAATATAAAGCTCTTTGGGTTTCATTTCCAAAGTACTTCATTGGTGGGATTTTTGAAACAACAATCGATTGCTGAAGCATGAAGCATGGGTATAAAAGAATTCAGAACATAGTTTAATAATAAATATGCAGAATGTAATAATAAATAAGTACAAATACACTGAAGTAAATAATAAGTATAATGAATAAGATGTATTTCGGGTGTGTAAAGGTCCACTGAGACGTAAACATCAGAGCGTCTGAGAGATGAAGGTACCTACAGCAGGAGCTCTCAGTAACACCAGCATGTGCTCTTCTTCTGTTCCTTCTCTCTCTGTCTGTCTGGTGCAGCGTACGTCGACATGCGCATCGTGAACGGCTCGGTGGTTAAAGCGCATTCTAGACCCTACATGGTTTCTGTTCAGAAAGACGGAGAACATATTTGCGGCGGCTTCCTGGTGTCTGAGAACTTCGTCATGACGGCTGCACACTGCTGGGAACAGTAAGCGTAGTAAATTGTCGAGTCATTGTTACACCCCGAGTCACTGAGAGTCATATGGGAGATAAGAGATGGTCATTTCATCTTTTCAGTTTAAATGAAATGGCTGAGGGTTTCTGAGAAAAGGGTCTTCACGCTTGTACATTCAGTTTCACAATTACATGTTATGTCTGGCACCACATTATCAGGGAAGATTAGAAAACTCTGAGGAACTCTGAGGAACTCTGAGGGAACTCAGACAGGGTGAACGTGTAAATCCCAGCACATCCTCTGCATTGAACCAGAGGATGAATTATTTTTTTTTAGCTGAATTAATAAATCAACCCAAACTTTTGCACTTAAGTGTAAATACACGATATATAGTAATATATATATATATATATATATATATATATATATAAAGAAAAGTCTCCTGGTTTACTCTTAAAAGTCCAATGTCCAAATGTTCTCTTTAACAGAGGTATGAAGCTGACGGTTGTAGTTGGCGCTCATGATCTGAAAAAGACCAAGTCAGCTTCGAGCCACGTGGAGGTGAAGTTCTACCACATCCACCCCAAGTTTGACTCAATAAACCTGCTGAATGATATCATGCTGCTGCAGGTAAAAAAAACCACCACAACACACAATATGTTTCTCGGTTTGATGAAAACGAAAGACAGAAATATCACGCGAAAGTGTAAACGGACATTTAGAGTTCGACAGCAGCCTCCGTGTGGTTTCACAGGGTGTCTTCTTACTTGTGTAGAACCTGGTGAAAGTTCATAATTGATTAATAGATTATAATTTAATGTTAGAATGTGAATATACACAAATCCTTATTGCCTCGTGCTAAAAAAAAACAAAAATAAATAAATAAAAAAAAGAAGACGTCAGTGGAACAATGGAGGAAATTAATTCTCAATTTTGATTGGCCAGAGGATTTAATTAGTTTTTAGATATGTGATTTATAAATAAATTTAAAATCATCTTCTCCTCTCATGATTCATTCCACAGTTAAATGTATCCTCCTTTTCTCATAGTTGAACAAAACTGTCAAGAAAACCAACAATATCAACTGGATCTCCATACCGAACAAAAAGAAACAGGACGTAAAGGCCAAGCAGGTTTGCAGCATAGCAGGCTGGGGGAAGACATCTGAAGACGGTGAATCTAGTAGACGTCTCATGGAGGTTGATGTCACTGTCATGGACATAAAGGAATGCGAGAAAACCTGGGGACAACCTTTTATCGTCTCCAGTTTGGTGTGCACTAAAGGTCGTGGGGGGTTTTGCCAGGTACACAAATTTAAACACCGACGTAAATTTATCACACAGAATAGATGGTAAAGATGAATAACAACATGTGCATGTCGTTCCAGGGAGACTCCGGAGGTCCTTTAGTGTGTAAGAACACTGCTGTTGGTATTGTTTCATTCCTCAGTAACTGCAAGACGCCAGTGGTGGCCAACGTCTACACCAAAATCTCCAAATTTCTGCCTTGGATTAATGGTATTTTAAGACCTGAGGAGTGAGAACTTTTATTTCTTTATTAATTTATACATTGTGTTTAAGTCTCTCTTCATCTTACAGTTTTGATTTGTATTTATCTTTTGTACACGATGGACAAAAGTTTGTGGAAACCTGACCATAAGATTTTAATATGCTCTTTGAACATCCTGTTCCACAATCAGTCCTTATTTGCTCTTATAATAACCTTCACACTCCTCGGACTGGATTTTATTTTTGTGGACATTCATTCATTCACAAGGGTGTTAGTAAAGTCAGGTACTGATGTAAGTGAGAAGGTCAGCGTTCACATTCATCATGTTAAATAGAGTTGGAGCTCTATAGCAGGAGATCTTCCACTCCAACCCATGCAAAGCAGATCTTTGGAGCTGTAGATCCTAAACAATCGCTTGAGTCCAGCTTTGTGATAACAGTTTGGAGTAGAACCACACGTGGCTGAGAAGGTCAGGTGTCTCAACACTTTTGTCCAAATTAGTGTATAGAGCTTTCTATTTATACTCCAACCCTCATTTTTGTTGTGCTTATGTGTAGACACAATTAAAAATGAATAAATAAAATAAAAAATGACTAAATAAACAATGAAAATATTATTCACAATTATTTAAAAACTCTTCTTTTATTATTTTATTACATTTTCCATTTTTTTGTTCATATGCTAATGACGGGTGTTTTTTTTAATACATAGCAGCACAGAAAAAAGAAAATAATAAACCCGTTTATGTTTCATCTGTTTGCTTTGATTCTTTTTTTAGCAATCTTATATATAGTATAATAAGTGTGTTTCAAATATATAGTATAGACTTGTGCACACACTTGTGTAAGACGAAGCATGAAGATGTGCTGCATTAAATTTTCCCTTTACAGAAATAGATAAAGAATATTAATTTTACATTTATAATTTAGTCTCTTTAAGTTTATCCATAATAACCAGAGGTGACACTAGTGTTTTAAAACTCCCTGAGATGGTATGAGAAAGAAACCTTGAGAGGAACCAAATTCAAAGTTCGTTCATTAAAGTTTTATCATTGTTGAGATTATCATCTGCTCACTGATGGAGACTCGAGTGCAAAATTGTTCATGGCGATCGCAGCCCTGAGCCACTGTCACAGATTATCGCACACTGTCACAAACTGTAACAAACTGTCGCAGACTGTCGCAAACTGTCGCAGACTGTCGCAGACACTTCAGAACTCTGCATCATAGTGTCTAACAGCAAAAATAAAACAAACAAACAAACAAACAAACCACAAATAGACAAATACAGTACAGGTGGTATACAGTTTCAAGTACAGAAGGACAAAGGGCTCGGTTCAGAGCCGACAAACAGACATTAGATCCTGGAAATAGAGCTAGAGTGTAAAAGAACCACACACACAAACCGGATACATGCCAAAAATATGGATCATTAGACATACCTGGCCTACAGGTACAAAAGAGAAAACCTGATGGGTTTACACAGTTACGTGAAAATTTTGTAGATTACTTTGGATTCCGTTGAGCAAACAATGCAACACAAACAAAAATTCATTGTAAAACATCATGATTATCAGGTTGTGCATATTTTGAATTGAATAAATGCCAGACTTCATCTGTCACAAACTGTCACAAACTGTCACAAACTGTCGCATACTGTCACAAACTGTAAGAAACTGTCACAAACTGTCGCATACTGTCACAAACTGTCACAAACTGTCGCATACTGTCGCATACTGTCACAAACTGTAACAAACTGTAACAAACTGTCACAAACTGTCGCATACTGTCACAAACTGTAAGAAACTGTCACAAATTGTCGCATACTGTCACAAACTGTCACAAACTGTCGCATACTGTCACAGACTGTCACAAACTGTCACAAACTGTCGCATACTGTCACAAACTGTAAGAAACTGTCACAAACTGTCGCATACAGTCACAAACTGTCACAAACTGTCGCATACGGTCACAAACTGTAAGAAACTGTCACAAACTGTCTCATACTGTCACAAACTGTCGCATACTGTCACAAACTGTAACAAACTGTCACAAACTGTCGCATACTGTCACAAACTGTCACAAACTGTCGCATACTGTCACAAACTGTAAGAAACTGTCACAAACTGTCTCATACTGTCACAAACTGTCGCATACTGTCACAAACTGTAAGAAACTGTCACAAACTGTCGCATACTGTCACAAACTGTCACAAACTGTCGCATACTGTCACAAACTGTCACAAACTGTCACAAACTGTCGCATACTGTCACAAACTGTAAGAAACTGTCACAAACTGTCGCATACTGTCACAAACTGTCACAAACTGTCTCATACTGTCGCATACTGTCACAAACTGTCACAAACCGTCGCATACTGTCACAAACTGTCACAAACTGTCGCATACTGTCGCATACTGTCACAAACTGTCACAAACCGTCGCATACTG
>JAAIIK010000451.1:1032043-1049120 GCA_014706435.1 Silurus glanis | reverse complement strand
TGTGTGTGTGTGTGTGTGTGTGTGTGTGTGTGTGTGTGTGTGTGTGTGTGTGTGTGTGTGTGCGCGCTCGCTATGTGGTTAGTCCAGAAATCACTCGTTCATTAAAGAAAGGTTTTTATAGGTTTTGTCTTTTTCAGATGGTTAACAGTTCTAGCATTCTAAAAGCACTAAAAAACATGGATCTCGAAAGCTGACAAAAGTATTTGAAATGTAATGTGAAGTTTAGTGTATTTACATTATTTATTAAAGTTTTTTCATTGTTTTGAACTTCATTCAAAATGACAGGTTATGTTCCTCAAAAAAAAAAAAAAAAAAATTATGTCTTAATACAATTTCTTTTTTTTTATATGGTAGTAAATAAATTAGGCAGAAGGTAAATCGTCTGGAGAAATGGAAAAAATATCTGTAACAAAAAAAAAAATTATTGCCCAATTAAATTATATATAATGTATATATTATTATTATTATTATTATTATAATAATAATAATAATAATAATAATAATAATAATAATTATTATTATTATTATTATTATTATTTTTATTTTTATTTTTTTATATTTTTACAAAATATTATACAAAAATAAATTGTTTCTACATTGTTGGTAAACACTCTGAATGATGTATGCAAGAATTTTGCTATTTCTGTAAAAAAAAGAAAAAAAAATCACTCTTTAATGTTAAATGTGCATTTCTTTGATTAGATTTTTTAACCTGTCATTTTGAATCAAAAAGTTTTAAAAGCAAATCCTACCCCTTTCCCAATCGTAGAAAAAAAATGTGAATATAATCAATGTAAAAAAAAATTGTTTAATGTTTAAAAATATTTTTAATGTGACGTGTATAAACCAGTGGTGAGCCGTCAGGACAGGCAAGGTCTTTTCTTCTGCTTTAACTCCATCACAATCACTGACCTACATTTCACTATACAGTAATCCCCGTTTATCGCGGTGGTTACGTTACAAAACCGCCCACGATAAACGGACGCCACCCCAAAAATGCAATTTTATGTCTACAGTACTGTACTGTATTAAAATTTCACTTCATTTTATTATTAATAATTATATTTTTATGAATAAATTTCAATATTTCAACATAAAACTCCCAGTAAGTGTTTTGGTCTATCCAGAAAATCAGCTAAACTATTTACTTATGTAGCAAACGTAATTCCGCGATAAACCGGGGCGCGAGATTCCAACCGCCGGAAAACGGGGGATTACTGTATTTTTTTATTTATGAATGTCTGTTATTCCCAATATTCTATTCTCTTCATTTTATAGTGTTTCGTGCGCTTGCACTACTTCCTGGAGTGTAAGTATAAATTATAGTCTTTATCCAATCAGATTTCAGCTGTCACATCACATGGTACTGGGGTCTGCCTAGAGGCTTTAGAGTCAGCAGTAAAGGCGCCTGTAGTGTAAAGTAAGTGACTTGAAGCTGTTGCTTTAACCATTCAGATCCCGAGTCTGCAACACTGAGGCCCTCTAGAAGGCGTCCAAACGTGTCTGCATTTTCACGCCCTTTCACGTCACTCTTCAGAGCTCAAATATATTCATGTGGATTTAATAGCTGTTTTTTTTTTTCTTTTCATTCCACAACGACTGACAGAGGAGAAGAAATTGATTCGGATGCAGATACACTTACAAGGACGTTTACAAGACAGACATTTCCAGAAGGGCTGGATATCATGATCAAACAGCTCAAAACAGTTGTTAGGCTTTTTCATGAACCGTTTATACTTTTGCATTTTCTTTCCTGTACAATTTACCTTAATTTTAAAAAAAAATTCAGGGAACCCCGGGGTGATGTGATGAGGTGAATATCGATGCTTCTGCTGGAGATGATGCATGTGAAAGGTGCAGTTGCGGCTCCAGTGAAAGGAGACGTGTTGAATTGTGATCATTTGGTTTCTTGCTTTAGTGATGACGTTCATTCTCGCTGTATGAGATTCTGTGTGTGATGCAGCGTCTTAATGATGGGATTAACAGGTGGATCGATTCAGGCAGGACACCACTGAAGGCCTGGGGGGTGAAATACACGGCCCACCACTGGTGTAAACTGTAATTCAAATATTTTTGTCAGCTGAATGGGAAACTCTCATTGTTTCATTGTTCGAGGCACATCTACTAGTATTTTATAACTGATGCCATAAAAATACACATCGGAGCAAACACATAAAAAAATTGTGTTTTGAAGGTCTAGAGTGTTTCTACAGCAGCTGGTTAGAGATGGTGTACATGTTTAGTTTCTCCAGTAAGAACATGGAAGGTGATCGTTGATGTATTAGGCTTTAAGCTAACAGGAATGAAGGAATAAGTTAATAAACTATGTGACAATGCAAAAAAAAAATAATAATGTTGAAAGAATCTTCTGCAAACATATACAGCTATATATATATGTGTATGACATCCATAATAATAAAAAAGCTAATTAGGGGTTATGTTGGGAGCATTGGGAGGAAGTGAGTGGAAGGGTGTCTACGTCGAGCTTTATGGCCCCTCCGAGGCTTCCCTCGACCGTTCAGGGAAACGAACATCTGTCTGCCTCCGTGTTTCCAGCGCAGGGACGCGTACGTGTTGTAGCCGTTCTCCTCGATGCGCTCTTTAAACTTACAGCTTGGGCTATATCTTACCTGCGAAAAAAAAAAAAACATACAAAATTACATTTTTGGAGGATCTCAAATCCTGTGCAACACATCAGACGTCAGAATCATTGCACAAAGTTAAATATATACAAAGCTGTAAAACTCCTGGAACGTAGTTGACTTTCCTCTTAAGATTAGAGTAAATATGGAAATGTACCGAATCTGTCACAAGTGTGGAAACTTTGAGACACATGCATGTTCCACTTCTATGCAACAAACTAGGAGGCGAAAACACACAAGAATTGGACAGTGAATGAGTGGATGAAAGTTCTGTGGAGTCCAAATAGGACATTTTGTCTCTAACAGAAGAACTTGTGTCAGATGGACACCAGGAGAGAAGATGTGATCAGTTTTTATTGTTTAACACTGTTAATGTTTTCTCAGTTAAAATAAAGATATTGCACATTAAATTGTAGTGAACACTCTAAAGTACAGTTCTTAAGCGCAGAACCACTTGGTTCCTCTCCACCACTGAGGGTGAGGAATGTCAGACTCGGAGCCATAATCCGCAAACCGAAATCCGTTCTGGCGTTTCCAAATCACTAACAGATACAGTCAGCGGAATTACGTCGCACCCTTACTATAGTGAGAGTTTTGCTCTTCTGCTGCGGCTGGATAAAGCTCTTATCTCAAGAAGAAGAGATGGCACAACGACAACGTGGTTCAGGTTTCCGCTCTGTGGGTTGTTATCAGCGGCGTCCTGCTGCCTGCAGTGAGATAACATCAGCTCTTGAGCGAGTGTTGTGATTAATAGTCATTAGGGTGAGATTCAAACAGGGATGAAATCAGGCGTTTTCGTGCTACTAGGATTGTTTGTTTGTTTCATTTCAGACTGGAGATGTTGGAGACGCAGACTTATCATCATTCGGTGATCAGATGGTCTCACAGAACACGTAAAGTGCTCAGGCACCACACGCTCATTAAACCAGTCACAAACAATCATCTGATGGCACGCACAAGGTTCACAGAGACGGGACTGTGACCAGCAGGAGCCTTGAGAAGTTCTCGTAAACCTCGGGCAGCTCACTGCGGCTCAGTTCAACTGCATTTAGGTCAGTGTGCGTCGTGTCTGGCAACTTCAGAGGCATTTCAGTCGCAGTAACGCTTGTTTTAGGCTAGGACAGATATCAACCACGTCGAGATGAAGGTAGAAGTTCACCATATACCCTTAAACTCTTTGTTAGTTCTCATGAGATTGAACTGCAGCGCTTTCTGAAAGTCTTGTAAAACGATTGAAGATGTACCTACCGATCCAAAGAGTGTGCCTTTTTTGGACATGGCTAAGTACAGGCCGGTGCTGACAGATTTGATGGCGACAACTCCCACACTAACAGATCGGATTTCCATCAGACCTGGAGAAGAAAACAGAAAGCAGACTCAGGTTAGAAAGAGGGGAGTTTCCCCATCAACAACTACTCTATCATTACCGATTACAAAAACAGCCATCTATGTGTTCTAGGAATATTTCTTTCCTCATGAGTAGAGAAAAAAAAACAGGACAAGCAACAATGGGGCTTTTTAAATGATTTTTTAAATTGATTTAACAAGAAGTTCTGGATGTTTCAGGCGTCGTGTCTCCTTGTGTACCAGCTGAGAGCCATCTGAGTTCTGAAAATCTTCCTAACAGTGTGCTTGGTTTGAGAACTCTCTACCTGTTGTTTTATTATTTAGCAGAGCACAAGCTGTCCTACAATTGCTTCTCAGACCTTGCCCGTGTTCTTTGTTGGTCTGATCCTGTTTTAAAACTGGAAGCCAAATCACAGCGATAAAGCAGATAGTCCAAACCTCAGTGCTTGCCCATCAACATCTGAATGGGATCTGATTGCCGTACGGGAACGCTCTCTGCTCAACACTGTTTCAGGTTTCACCTACAAAGGAACCCTGATGCATCCTTGTGATCTGCTTGGATAATCCCTGCTACCTGAAGGTTGTGGTACTTGGCTCAAAGAGCAAAAAAAAAGAAAAAGACCGTAGAAAACATCGAGTCTTGGCTATGAGAGGAAATGACACAGACAAACCAGCTGCTGGCTCTGGACTGTAAACACAGAACCACATCAAGGTGCTGAATGAGATGTTGACCGAGCGCCAGTAAGGAAGTGCAGGCAGCAAACGCAAGAACTCAACCCTGAGGCCACTTCAAGGCTTTAGAATCTAAGGTCTGGTTGAGAACTCTCAGATCACACGTTCTACCAAAGACCAACTCAATTCCAGCTCACAGCATGGGTTTATTCACCAACATAGTAATACTTTAGATCTTTACTCCAGACTCGTACGCTTGGGTTGATGACATTTTGAAAAGTCTGATTCTGGGATCCTGTACACCTGGTCATTGATGTTGCCGTCCAATCAACTAATCAGTCAATTAAATTAATCCAATTAATGTTCCCATGAAACATGAAAATGAACCAAATGAGATTCCATCTCACCGATTTGGACCATTTCATGCTTTTGTATCAATATATTAATATGATGTGAGGTTCAGTTACCAGCGTGACACTAAAACAGATAATAATGAATGCTTTTTACTGAAGAACATGTCAAAGCCCAAACTTCTTTACTTAAACTTGAGTAAAAAAGTGCAGTCAGAACTTTTACCAGAGTCTTTTAAAACATAAGTATCTGTGCTTCTTCTTGAGTGAAGGATGTGTGGACGTCGTCATCTCTGACACTGGTGCAGAAAACAAAAAACAATACCAACCCCACTGAGTGGCGGTTCTGCAGTAATAAATGCACTGTTGATGAACAATCAGGTCCAGAGGAACTTAACTAAACACTCTTTACAGCTGTGTGTAATTTAAAAAGATGATGGAGAATAACTTGAGGAAGGCATCATTCAGAGATATTTGCCAGAGTCCTTATTTTTAAATGTAATTCATTTGGAAATCAGATCTACAATACAGAATATTTAAACAGCTACAAAGTGACAAAAGCAAGTTTTGCTTACCAGTAAAATATTCCTCAAAAACAGGAAGGAATCCACTTAAGATCAACAATTTCAAGCAAATAACCTTCATGTGACCTTGGTCCTACCTGGGTCGATTCCCAAATCGAATCAGTATGTCAGATCATTATCGTATAAATCCTACAGGTTTTCGTGTTCGCATTAGAGATATTGCACTAAGGAGTATCTCAGACGGACGTCTAGACAGATGCATGAACATAAATAAATAAATAAATAAATAAATAAATAAATAAATAAATAAAACTCTAAATAAAGGAATAATATTCAGTGGAGACAACTGAATGGTTTCTGTTGACCATTTTTTCTCCAGAACTGAACAGAGTCAAGTTATTAGTGTTAACACAGAGAATATGTTACACTATATGAGCAAAATTACGTATTTTTTATTCTTTCCAGCCACATACGCTTCTTCTCCAAACTGTTACCAAAATCTCAGTCACACAATTGTGTAGGACGTCTTTGGCAAACGTGTTCCAGCATGACAATGCCTCTGTGCACAAACTCAGCTCCATGAAGATCTGCTTTACATGGGGTTGGAGTGGTGGATCTCCTGCTTTATAGAGCTATAAACCCTATTGAACCTCGTTGGGATGAATGTGAACGCTGACTGCACCCCAGACGTTCTCACCTCACCTACAGCAGTACAAATCTCCACAAGCACTCCAACATCTGGTGGAACGTCTTCCCAGAAGAGTGGAGGTTCGTATAACAGGAAATGGGAATGTTCATAAAGAAGTATGTCAGGTGTCTAAAAGATTGATATGTCTTAGGGTTTCTTGGGCTCACAATAATGCTGAGAATGCACAATATTAGTGTCCCAGGCAGAATGTGAGTTTGATACCTGTCAGTAGGCTGTCTAAGCTTTTACAAGATCCGAACAACATCTGGTTGAAGCTGTCACACCTGAAGAACATGGTGTTATTTCTGAATTTCAAAAACACTACACTTTTGGAGAAAAGCTTAACCATTAAAGATTCTTATAATACAATCCATTTTGATAGAAACTCTATGAAATGCTTCCCTTTTTTGAATTTTTTTAACCTTCAACAACATAAAGTGGAAGGTCTTTCTTTTTTATAAACAAATTCTGTAATAAATCATTCTTTGGAAAAGTGCAATTAAGAGGAATAAACACTGGGATGTGATGTTACTGGGAAACTTTGAGGTGGTACCAGTAAGAGAAAAATCACCCCATTGTTAATATTTTCTCCCAACACCATACCCTGTCATGTTCGAGTCCATGTTTTATTATTGAATATTGTATCACCTGGGAACCCTTCTTCTTGAGAAGGTCACTTGGTGGTAATGACTTTGAACACAGCACTCAAAAGAAGAGCAGCCAAGTGTCTCCATGTGTGCATGCCAGTAAAAGACATCACCCTCTTCAGGTGAAGAAAGAAAAGTAAATAAACAAATCGAGCGGCTTTCTTCTTTGACGTGCGGGTGAAGGAGACCGAGACGCAGCTTGAAAGCCAGATTGGCAGGTCATGCAGGTAACTTCCACCAGCTGCAGAACCAACTCATCGTCTCCGTTAGAAATGCCCCGTGCTTTGAAGATCAACATGTTTTTTTTTTCCTGTTTATTTTTCCTTAGGGTGTTGCACAAAACGGTGTGGTAGAAGCAGGCGTGCAGCTCGTAATCCACTCTGACAGCGTTCCAGATGACCGAGGTTCACGATGAGTTTATGAGGACCGAACCAGTCAAATAAAAAGTGCCTGGAAGTGCTGCTGTCCCTAATCTCTGTAACCTGGTATCGGCTTCAGGAGTCAGGACCGCACCTCACTGAGTTCCTATAAACCCTGCATGAGAATTGAGTTGTACTGTGGGATTCCTGAAGAGAAAACTTAAATAACCTGGGGATCAGTCTGTATCTCTACCATTGCTTCACTCATCCCCAAATCCTCTACTACTGCTCCATATTTTCTTCCTCTGCCCCCAACAAGGTACGAGCAAGGCCTCCATCTCTGAAGTGGTGGAACAAACTACTACTTAATGTCTAAACATTTGAGTCACAGGCACTTTTCAACACAACTGCTGAAGACCTCCTTCTTCCTGAATCCGAGTTCCTAACATGCAACCTAAAGAGTCCACACATTCACTGTATACCAGGTTACAAGTTAAATATAAAGTAATAGTATGGATTATATTTACACAGTAGATTAGTACCATTTTATGGAATTCTTTTCTGTGCTTTTTAGAAAAGGTTCTTAAACCTTTTGGAGCCATAAAACTCTTTAAGTGGGAAATCTGGTGGTTTAGTGGTTAAGTTGTTGAACTTCAACTCCTACCTTTCACCTGCTCAGCTGTATAAATAAGATATACGTCACCGGGAATAAGATTGTGTCTGCCAAATGCAGCAGATGCAAGTTATTAGAGCCATATTTTCCTTCCACAATTTCATGGTCCAGGTGACAAAAGTTTGGAGCAGGCAATAAATATAAAAACTCTGTAGTAAATAGTAGATATTGATCATCCTTGGTTGTTTTGAATCACTGGAACTAACTGGAATTTGGTGTTTGCTGCTTTGGAGAGTTGAGAGTCTTGCACCCTCTGAACAGGTGCATCTTGTGGGTAAATGTATGTAACTTTGTACCCTAAAGGGACAAATGAAAAACCTTTCAGGATTAGAGTGCCAGCATAATCTCAGTCTTGGCCCCACATAATCCATCTTCAACTAAACTGGGTTACTGATCTGGGTGGTAAAAAAAAAAAAAACTTTATAAGCTATGCTGCGGGTTTGCAATGCCAAAAATTGTTCAAAAAGGTCACTTTGTGTATCTGTGCTCTCGCAACCTTTTAGCCAAAACTGTTAATTAAGCAAATCCTCGCTTCTGCTTAGTCAACTGTGGACCAGACATTTTCTGATCTTGCATGGGATTTCTTAAAGCATGGAACAAGTCCTGTGCTCAGTCTTCTTTATTCGTTTTGTCTCCACATTCAGTCTTCTCTTTAAGCCCCCCAAGTCTGTAGGGTTTTTTTGGAAATGAGCCCATCTTCAGATCATTGGGTCTTTTTTTTTTTGACCTTGAAAATAGGTAGAAAGAGAAGCGGAGAAAAGAGAATTTTCACTGGAGCTCTTTTGTCAGAATTATAGTTGAATAAGGAGAAGGGAGCGGGGGGGGGGGGGGGGTTTACTAAGAGTTGTACATAGTAGTAAGAAGGTCTTGGTGGTGGTGCTGGGTGAGGGGTGTAGAGGGGGGTCATAAAATTATGTTTCCTTCAACTGGCCTTTTGCTCCGAATAGGCTTTTGTTACCTACCTGAGATCTGGAAGCCGACAGGGACTTATTAATGACCCGGCTTTTGTTGCAGAGAGCAAGGTTCCTCCCACCTCAATTAAAAGGGAAGGGGGGTGGGGGGGATGGGGTTGGGGCAAGACCGGGTGAAAGATTGGGCAGAGGTTCTCTAGCTTTTCCCAACTTGCCTGTAGGTCTTTAATTTTGCGGGTTGCCCCCTTCAGCATCTCTCCCTGGCCTGTCGCCCCTCCTCGGATAAAAGCCTGGGAATCTCTCGGTTCCAACATTACGCTCACACTTGATTGACGTACCTTTTCAATTATTTCACAGTTTGCTAAGAGAGAGCACTGTGTTTTTTTCTCTGCTCCTTCTCTTTCTCTTCTTTGCTTCCCTTTCAAAACACAGGCTTTTCATGTCGGGTTCCTCTCTGCTGGCCCTAATGGCCATGACCAAGACCTTTGATCTGATCTGCCTCCGCGGATGTGCTCTCGCCCCGGCTCCTGTCTCGGCCTGTGTGTGGTGAGATCTCACACCATTAAAAAAAGGCCACACCAGTTACCCCTCTGAACAGCTCAGGGGCCGACTCCTGGGTTCATCTTCCAGGGTTCCTCAAGGACTCTTGGGCCTCATTTATCAAATCAATTATCAAATTTATTCCTAAATCATTTGCAGGAGCTTTTTTTTTTTTTTTTTTAACAAAAAAGTAACCTCATTTTTGGATTTTCTTAACTCTCAGTGAGATTTGCCTTATTTTGGATGTGTGTATTTGGGACTGCTGTGATGTGCTTATAAATAAAAATCTATCAGCGTTTATTAATGTGTGTGAGAGTTTAAATAAAATCAGCATTACTGAAAAATTAGAATCTCTTAGATTTTATTGTAATTGAATTTGGCTTATTTGGCCCCAAAAAAAATAAAAATACAGTTTTCTGATCCTACTTGCTTTTTCCTGATCCTGATCCTGATCCTGATCGACTGATCCTACATACTGATCCTACTATATGGGCAAAGGTTTGTAGAAACCTGACTATTAGATTGGTAGGTGCTTTTTGAACATCCTATTCCAAATGTAGTTCCCATTTGCTGTTATTAAAACCTCCACTCTTCTGGGAAGATGTTTCACTAGATTTTGTGGAAATTTATTCAGCCACAAGTGTGTTAGTAAAGTCAGGCGCTGATGTAGGTGAGAAGGTAAGGAGGACTGGGGTGCAGTCAGCGTTCACGTTCATCATGGTGAAGAGGGTTGGAGCTCTATAGCAGGAGATCTTTCACTCCAGCCAATGTAAAGCAGATCTTCATGGAGCCGGCTTTGTGCACAGGGGTATTATCATGCTGGAACAGGTTTGGGTCTCCTAGTTCAAGTGTAGAGAACATTTCATGCTCCTGCATCCAAAGATGTTCTATACAATTGCATGTACAACCTTGTGGTATCAGTTTTAAGAAGAACCACATATGGCTGGAAAAGTTAATTCATATAGTATATTGTTCCTCTTGGGATGCAGCAGCACCTATAAATGCATTTGTTACCAGTCTGATACTATGTTTAATCCCAGGACCACCAAGCTCAAACTTCTGAACCCTCACCTGCTCAGGTGTCCAAATGAGATAACTGTATATCGCTCTTGATAATTGCTGTCTTCCAAATGCCGTAAATGTAAATGCAGACATTTTTCCCATACCAACATGATGCTACGTGACAAACAGAAGGCAGTTTTTAGACACTTTGTTAAATCACATGCATGTTTTGTGGTTTGTTTGTTATTTTTCCAGTGAAAAGTTTTCCGTAGAGACGTCGGACACGGTGAGCTGTGATGGAACAGAAAAACCTTCGCAACACGCTCGCCACCAAACAGTAGGATAGACATGATACACACACACACACACACACACACACACACACACACACACACACACACACACTTTTACTTATTCTTGACCTTTCATTATCATTCTTTTTAATGCAGCTACTCTTTAAGCTTGTTGTACCCTGTAAACTCTGTAACCAAAAGAAAAACTTTTGGCTCAATTATGTTAATTATATTCATTCATTTTATTTTTTATTTTATTTATATTCATTTATTTGTGGATAATAAAATCTGACCTTTTTAAAGTCTGGAAATCAGCCAAATGTAGTCAAACCTGTTGAATATTCTTATCCTACCTTTCCATACATTTATACTTACACATATCCATATTCATCTTTTATCCTCCAGAGTTTCATTTAGAATTAACGACTTGACCTTTTTACCCATTGCACGTTTTTTTTTTTAAATACATAAACACAATATTGAGTTTACTGCAGTTGCCATGGGCTGGTCTCGTTTTCGATTCCTCAAATGAGGTAATTCTTCACAGCTCACAACCATTACAATGAAGGCTTATGACACCCCACAGCACTAATAAACACACTTCTCGTAATTAATGATGTTCTAATTCGTACTGTTTACAGAAGCCAACCAAGAATAATGTTGGTGGAAGGAAAAGTCGGAGGAAGTGAACTCGTGTTTTCGAGTGTGTGGCTGAAAGGAAACGTAGGTAGAACAAAAAAGTTTCTCAACAGGTTTTTGAAGAACAGTTAAGGGTTCTGATAGCGAATGAGACGCTATATTTTTATTATTAAGATATCGAACAGGGTTGTGAAGTATACATCCTGTTCTCCATTTTGATTGGTCAGAAGGTGCTAAGACAGGCTCCAAAGGTTATAGAAAAAATTCTGGAACACCTGACTTTTCCATCTAGCTTCATGAAGATATGCTTTAACTTCAATTCAATTCATTTTGATTTGTAGAGCGTTTATAACAGTGGACATCGCTGCAGCTTTACAGAGGTTATAAAGTTGTATAAAAGAATGTATAAGTTGACTGCCTATAAGGTTTTTCCTTATAAGTTTTTTCCTAATGAGCGAGTCAGTGGCAACTGTGGTGAAGGAAAAACCTCATGATAAAGAAACTTTAAAACTCAAAAGAGAACTCATCCTCAACAACTGAATGTTTATTTATTACAGTTCCATCGTTGTTGAGGTTTTCAGTTCAGTGATGGACACTGAAATGCGTAACTGTCCATGCAAACTGTGGTCCTGAACCACTGATATTAATTACAGTCTAAATCCATCCTCAAAGTTCTTGAGTTGCAAAGGTCTTGGAAGATCTTAATAGAGGTCCAACCCTCACCTACATCAGTTCCTGACTTTGCTAACAACTTTCTGGCTAAATGAATCTCCACAACATCTCCACAACATCTAGTGGAACATCTTCCCAGAAGAGTGGAGCTTATTATAACAGTGTATGGAAACGGTTGTTCAAAAAAAGCACATACCAATATTATTATTATTATTATTATTATTATTATTATTATTATTATTATTATTATTATTATTATAATATCTGTAAAAAAAAAAAAAAAAAAAAAAAAAGCCCATTCACATTTCATCTAGACAGAAATGCTTAGCAGTTTTCTCTAACGAGAAAAGCTGCAATTTATTATATGTTTAACAAAAAAATAAAATAGTATGTGTTCTTTAATAAGAAAAGAAGAAAAAAAAACATTATGGACAATCTGTTATTGACAAATAACCAATGACATCTTAAAGAGATTAAAGTAATAAAGTTCACTGCTGGACCACGTCACATATAATAATGTAGATTTTTTTGTGACATCCAACATCCATCCAAAAATATAAAATAAATAAACAGTGATCCAAGTTTTATCTTGTGAAAAGCTGGTGATTTTATTTTTTTTAATACAGACTAAAGTTTAACAGCTTCGCAAAGCATTCTGTCGTACCTAATAAATGTCCTCAGGCTATAATATGAAACACCTGTCCAAGACTTTCTATTTCTTTTTTTTGTCCTTCATCATGTTACACTATGGTAAAACTCGTGTCACATTCACTCAAGCGGTCCTGACAGTGAAAGCAATAGTCAATGCACCAAAGAGGTCTGGTTTGGAAACTGGGTTTAACGTTGACTCCGTCTGTTTTTCCATCTCCACGTCTATCACCGCGTTCCCTACCGGAACCGTATGACGTGTTGCGGTCGGCAGCGATGGTGGCGATGTTATGCTGCTTTTTCGCCATGTGATTAATAGAGATCATTAGTTTCGCTTATAAAACGGTACATTTTGTGTTTTTTTTTTGTATAAAATAGGTGAGTAATTAGCGTGATCTGGCATCACTGGCAGCAGGACTCTTTGTGATCCTTTCTCACACTGATGCACACTTGGGTGACGTTCCTGCTCACACAATCCCCTGCTTGTACGCTTCCACGGGCCTGCACTGATCCCCGTTTCCCCGCTTTATGCCTGGCTGAATGCAGGCTCTGGGGATTAGCTGGGTCCTTCAAAGGCCATTAGCGGCAGTGACAGGTATCCCGTTACCCCCTGCACACACATCTACACACACATACACACTCACACAGATAGGCCAGGTGAGAGTTTCAAAGGCAGGGGTCAGACCAGGACAATGAGGCAGATCCACCTTAAGCCAAGGACCTCCGGCACCTTTATCCCTTCATCCCTCACTCTTTGACTCTTTTTATTCTTTTCATCTTCCTTATCTTGTCGCGTCTCTCGCACAAAACTACTCGTTTTCCCATCATTCGAAAAAGTTCCATTATGATCCATGTAAAAGAGGTCAATTTTGCTTCTAGTATGTAGACTTGAGTGTTTGGGCTTCATAAAGGTTGGTGAGATATAACCAAACGTCACCCATGCAACCAAAGAATAAAAATGTAATGTGTTTTAATTACAGGAATAGGAACCTTTGGGAGATCATCTCTAACATAGCAGTAGATGTTGACTTTCATGCAGTTTTGATATAACGATCTTTAATATCAATACAATATTTGACCTGGAGAGAGATATCCTTCATGTGACTTTTTCCACCATTCTGTTCGGACACAGAAAAAAAAAGAAATATTAGGGAAATCGGAATTTGGGTGATGTGGGCGGTGATGATTGTCTGCAACCAGAGGAGAACCAGAGTTATAGTAACCAGATTCAGGGATCTGCTGCGCATGACATGTTAATTTGGATTCCTCCTGCATTCTTGTACTCCCTGTGAATTTCATGTATTAGTTGTTTCTCGTCACATGTCACATTGACATTTCTAAAATTTAGCACATGGCCTTATTCAGACTGACTCGCAGACGTGCTGGGTCATTTTTCATGATGGGGTTTGAAGGAGGTTCGTACAACATGAACGAAAAGACGCAAGACAAAAGATTGTTTTATTTATTCAAAGTAAATTCGGGTGCATGGTGAAGAAGTAGGTTTTAAGTCTTCGTTTGAAGACCAGTAGTGACTCAGCTATTCAGACAGCCAAGGGGTTTTTATTCCACCACCTGGGTGCCAGGACAGAGAAGAGTCTTGATCCAAGTCTTCGTTGTATCTGCATGGACAGAGGGTCCGGTCGAGTCGTGCTAGAAGCTCTAAGAGAGCAGGGTGCGATAGTAGGTGGGCGCAGATCCATTTTTGGCTTTGTAGGCAAGTATCAATGTGTTATTAATCTGTTGCAGGCAGCTACAGGAAGCCCGTGCAGGAAACGCAGCAGTGAGGTGGTCTGGGAGACCCTGTGCATTTTAGTTGGAAAACCTGAAGGAAAGAGTTGCAGCAGTGTAACTTCGAAATGACACTAAATGAACAAGTGGCCTCTGTGGACAGGAAACAACTAATCGTCGATTTTTTTAAAAGTAGAAGCTGGTTTGGTTGTTCAGATCTTCATGCATTAGTAGCTGAATTAAGTATCTTCATTGGCAAGAAGATGCAAGCATGTGTGAAAATATTGCTAGTGGGTGCTAGCAGTCTTCAAACATGACAATGATGCATTTACAGCTGATTTAGTAACTGCCTACTTGTTTATGCTTTGGGAAATAAAACCAAACAATTTGTTAAAAAGGGTAAAAAAAAAAAAAAAAAAAAAAAGAAACGCTCGTCAGCTAAGCTTTTCTAGGTACGTGCATTCCCTCACCTCCACACCCATTCTTGAGGCCACACAGAGAGCAGAGGAAGTCTTTCATTAGTCAATTACCCAATCGGATAAATAGGCCACTTCCACAGTAAGAGGTTCCTGGGGTCAGAGGCCATCATTTTCCATAATGAACACAGTCTGTCAGATTTACAAACTCTTACATTTATACCCATATAATCAGTCCACACTCGTCCAGGGACTGTTTGAACTGCAACAGTTTAAAGACAGGGATTTGTAATGCTTTGTAGGTGATCCAAAGGCAACCTGATCTGCACCGTGCGTAAACTGATCACAAGGGCGGTAATCTTATCGTCGTTGTGAAAAAGTGCCTCATAACAGTAAACCGTGTCTGACGTAAGCCTGAGCGAGGTGGAGAGATGTCTCTCTGCCTGCATCCATAAACAACGTGTGTAACCTTTCTAAAGAAAGTTCTGAAATGCATCTCTTGCAAATACACCCTACTGGAATGACTCCTTCAGCATGCCCTGGTCATCAATCACTGCAAAATCTGTTGTAAAACAAATAACCCAAAATCAATTACCTTTTAAACATCAACCTTTGGAGTACTGGAGGTCTAGAATGGGTTCTTATTTGAGGGCCAGCGAGGTGAAAGAGGTTAAGGAACATCAAGGAGGTCTAGTTTGCCGCCTGCCCCTGAAAGATTTGTGGGGGGGCGGAAATCAGGGCCAAGAGGGAAATTTTCTTTAATCACACAGAGAGTGGCCTTGCATCAAAAAGCCTGCTCTGACATTTACGGACAGATTTGATGAGATTTGCTTGTTTCCAGCAGCTCTCAAAAGACCCAGACTCAGAGGGAGCTCAATGCTCAGAGGCACTTAATTGCACCAATTTGCTTCTGCAGCTGCTTGGCCTGTCCACAAACGGATTCGGGGAACACATTGTTACCCCTTTGTCATCAATGCCCACATGGAATAGCATGACATGCTAATTTAAAACTGGTTACGTTTGAAACGAACATCATTCGTGCTTCCTTTATTATTATGATCCCAAAACCCCTTACATCCTGAAAACATCTCCAGATATATGAGAAGAGTCGGGGGCGGCAGAGCAATGTCTGGGATGTTCCACTCGGCTGATCAGACACAAGACAGGCCTCTATTGAAAGGACCGAAATGAGAGACAGGGAGGTGACAGATGACACAACAGTACCATCAGCCAGCAGTCACATTTCTTCAGCAGTGATAGAGGCCTTGACCTTCACCCAATCCTGTACAGGGGGTGACTGAGATCTGATCAATAACCAGTGAAACCAAATGAGGGCTCTTTTTGGAAAATTCAACTCTGGGTGATTTTTTTTTCCAGGTAAGATATTTATGCTTCGGCAAATTGGATTGATGTAAGAAGACGAAGAAGAAAAAATGTTGGGACGTCTTTTACATTAAAAAATATATTAAAAAATCTACATTTAGCTACCAAATATTTTTAATAAGCGACGAGCAATAAATTATACAGAACTGAAATATACCTTCGGTCAATGAGCATGTGATGAATAATCATTTTACCTTTGTTGCAAATGTCAAAGTCATTGTATCAAGTTTCATCGTATTAAGTATCATTTATTGAACAGTTCATACGACTGATAATTTCGTATTTCCGAGAATCGATTACTGTTCTATTTTAGTCAGACTAAGCAACTTAAATAGATTCATCAAAGAAAAACTCCAGATGTTGCCCAGACAGCTTTGTTATGGGTCTGGTTTACTGCTGTATGTTAAATAAAATCTACAGATGTGAGCTACATTTTAACAGGTCACTATTACTTCTAGTACAAGCTGCAGGTTGACCGGTCAGCCTCGTGCACACCAGCACCTGATGAAACTATAAAGAAGTTATATTGCATATGCTGGAAAAGTTTATAACCTCTGTACATGCTATTTACGAACATGGATAAGTGTCTAAGACAGCTGGGCAAAGATCCCTATGAATTGCTGTGGTGAATTTCCAGGCTCTTCCCTTAGAAACAGATTTGTTTTGTTTTTAGTCAAGAAACTTGTAGTTCTTTTAATTCGTTCCTGTACTTAAGTCACTTTTTCACGTATCTGTACTTCAGTGAAGTTTTTTCATTTGGGGAGATTTTTACTTTTACTTCACTACATTAAAGACTTCTCTGATTTGAACAGATTGTCCACCACCCTTGTAATTGTCTTATCTCAACTCTTCAATCTCTATCTCAACTCTTCACTGTGTATCTCAACTCTTCACTCTGTATCTCAACTCTTCACTGTGTATCTCAACTCTTCACTGTGTATCT
>JAAIIK010000451.1:959294-998476 GCA_014706435.1 Silurus glanis | reverse complement strand
TTGGCTGGAAGTTCAGGTGTGAATAGTGGATTGTGATTGGCTGGAAGGAGTTCAGGTGTGAATAGTAGATTGTGATTGGCTGGAAGTTCAGGTGTAAATAGTGGATTGTGATTGGCTCGAAATTCAGGTGTGAGTTCAGAGTGTTGGTAGTTTTTGTTTTAGTTCAATCTAAATGAATGTGCACTTGTAACCATAGTAACATCCAGTTCCATCCCGAGTGAGACAGCGATTGTACACGTTTTTTAATGACCTCACTGAGAAATACGACTTATTTCATAAACGGCTCGAGGCACAAGATGAATTTGAGGAACTGTAGAAGAAAATGTTGAAATGAGAACCAGCACCAGGAGTTACTCCAACAGCTTCATTAGTAGTGGAGATGCAGCACAGATACAGATCTCTCTCTAATAGCTATGTGTTAGTTCTCATGTAAATAAATGTGATCTTCTGGCACTACTTTATGTGTCTGTGGTTTGAAGCAGCTGAATTGTAGATGTAGCAGCCGTATTTTGATCCGTTCAGTCAGTTTTACTCTACAAACATCAATAATAAGAAGTGAGCATGGTATAAGGTGATATTCAGCAGCCAGGTGTGAGACCTTAAACCATTATAATGCTCTTCACTTCACCTCTGGACCTTCTTCACCTCCACATCTACACTAACACCCTGGAACACCTCAAATATGTCATAGTGTGGGTTCCTGTTTGCACCAGCTGCACACATGCACTTTATGTGGCGAGGATCTTAGTTCTCGGCCCTGTGTTTTTCTGTTCTGTACTGTTGTTTTATGTTGTTTTATGTAGCACCTGGGTTCAGGAGGAACGTTGTTTCATTTCACTGTGTACTGCATCAGCTATATATGGTTGAAATGACAATAAAAGCTTCTTGACTTGACTTGACTTGACTCCTGTGGGTTTCAAAATGTTCAGACAGAAAAAAGCCTGAATCTTCTGCTTAAATTTATTCTTTTATATGCTGTATGTATTGTTCATGATGATCAGGGATTGGCCAACCTGCCACCCAGCGGAGACTCTGTGCTTTTCTTGGCGAAGGACCTGGGCAACAGAGTCCACAACGTGTACTGCATCCAACAGAAGAGCCACAGCCAGATCATGGAAAAACTGGGCAACATCTACAACTTGTATGTGAAGCTGCTCGGAAAAGATACCGAGGTACCAAATCTGCCTGTCGATACTAGAAAAGGTTCTACCACAGTTCTGTGTTTTAGTTCTGACCATATCAGTTTCTTCCAGAGAAGAAACACATGAAGGTCAATATAATGTCATATTAATAAATAAATGTGTGTAATTGTTGTGTTCTGTGCGATTCCAGCCGTGCAACCTGTTGCCACGTGAGCGATGGTGTGCTTTGGAGGAGGAGCACACCGCTGGCCCCTCCCTCCTGAGCGATGACACACCCTGGCCTCACATGCTGGTCATTCAGCTCGGCAGTTTCCTGGTGGATCTGCTGGTGCGTGAAGTCAAAATCCCAAACAACATCCTGAACCCCGCCCAGGAGAACAAGCTCATCCCCGTGCTCTATCACATGTACACATTCCGCAGCAACCGGCAGGTGAGACCCGTAACTGCATCTTACTACGGTTACAGGTGTTTATACACAGAACATTCATTTAGAATGTTAATTCTACTGACCAATCACAATCCAGTATTCGCACATGAACTTCCAGCCAATCACAATCCACTATTCTTACCTCTAGCCAATCATAATCCACTATTCACACCAGAACTTCCAGCCAATAACAATCCACTATTTACACCTAAACTTCCAGCCAATCACAATCCACTATTTACACCTAAACTTCCAGCCAGTCACAATCCACTATTTACACCACGTGTCCAGCCAATCACAATCCACTATTCTTACCTCTAGCCAATCACAATCCACTATTTACACATGAACCTACAGCTAATCAGAATCCAGTATTCACACTGACTAGAGGATAAATACCAAAGAGTAAAAATTAGAGAAGGCATCAGGCAGGGTTGATGATGGGATTAGGTTTCTGTCTGTGTGGATTTTTGGTCTCCACTGCATCTGTGTGGGCTTCCTTTAGGTTCTAAATTTTTCTAGCACGTCTCAAAAACTCAGTGGCTCCTCATGAATACCTCCTGCCATGGAATTAATAAATAATTAGAAACCTAGATTCAGTCTAGAATGTTCTACAGAGACACCTTGGACCATCAGAACCACAGAGAGATAGATCGATTTCTAAATATTATAAAGACTTCGCATCAACAGAACGAAACTTGGCAGCTCCATCCAAGTCCTTTTCAATCTCAGGAGGCCACAAGTAATTGAACAAATCAAATGCTTTAATACAGTTGTTATATTTTGTGATTCATTCATTACTCACACTAATCAAGTGCTCAGAACTTATCTGAACTGCTCTCAAGAGATAAGAGTAGGAGATTCTCATCTTTATTCCAGTGTGGAGCATGAGGAGCCACCAGGACAATCCCGTGCATCAGTGAGTAAATCAGAGCAGCTTCCTGTGGGTTCTGTATTTTCATGTGTCTACTGTGCAGAGCACTGCGAGTAATCCCAAGCCTCTGGTTCATGACCATGTGTATGCGAGATGACGTTTGTGGAGCTGATCACGTGTCAGCGTTTGATCACGTGTGCAGCTCTGTCTGGTGTTGATCCCTTTTTTGCAAGTGTTTAATTCGATTTAATACATTTGTCTATTTTATTTATTAATTCATGAAAGTTTACTCTAATCTGTGGGTCCACAGAGTGAAGTCCAGCTACAAGTTTCTTGTTTACACAAAGACCAGATCAGAGCTTCATGTTTAGTTTGTCAGGTTTAGTGGCTACAGAGCACAGTAAGGTCTTTCTAAGAGCTGTCTTTAGGCAAATAATTTACATAAATGAACAGGATTGACTTTAACAAAAAATCTGATTCTATACACTGGATTACTTTTCTGGCACAACTTCAGCCACCAAACTAACCACCAGACTAACCAACAAACTGACCTAAAAGACCAACCACTGGAGTAACCACCAGAGTGACCACCAGAGTAAACACTAGACTAACCATCAAACTGGCCTAAAAGACCAACCACCCGAGTAACCACCAGCCTAGCCACCAGAACATCCACCAGAGTAAACACCAGAGTAACCACCAAACTGACTAAAAGACTTACCACTAGACCAACCACCAGAGTGACCACCAGGCTAACAATCGAACCGACTGAAAGACCAGCCAACAGACCAACCACAAGTTGATAAATCCTTGATTTCAGACATTTCTTATTGATTGAACACACACACATGTCTCTAAAACAGTTGTGGATTACCTGCTAGAGTATTCTAGTCTTTCCACCTCCTGTTTGTCGCATTATATTTGCAGGTGTGATGACGCCAGTTCTTAATGAAACAGCCTTTACATTTCTAAAGGATTTTTTTGGACCAGACTTTAGTTTCTCCTCTTCCTTTATACTACCAGATAATTTCGCTTATTTTGCTCACAGCCGCATACATCAGTATGAATTATGGGACCATTTTTCTTGCTAGAATGGACACAGGGCAGACGAAGAAGACCGATCGCTCCTAAACTAATTCCTTTTTTACTGAGCTCTTAATTGGCCTGGTGATTTACAGGCCAGGGGGGTTACACCTGTGTGTGTGGGGGGGGCGGGGGTTGAGGGGGTAGAAGGTGGATGATGGATTGAGTGAGAGATTGGATTCCTCCCTGTGCTGCTGTGCTGGTTTGAGCAGCAGGAAGGAGATCTCGACTGGCGCTCGGGGTCGTGATGAGACACGATGTAGGTCACAGGTTCAGAAACATCCAGAAGAAGACTTTGCTACATTTGGATAAAGATTTAAAAATTGTTTTTAGTAAGGAGAAATGACTGGAGCTGTATGCTTTTAGTGCTATTTTTAGACAAAACGCACAGCATGCTGCTCTGTCGAGTGTTTTCGGCTGATTTTTGACAGCCCTTGTGAAGGCTTGTAGAAGGTTTGTCTTCCTGTAGAAGAACCCAGATTTTTCTTGTTTTATGAACAAAAATTACAATCTTCCATCTCTAATGACAACTGGGGCTTCAGAAGAGCTTGTGTTGAGCAGTGCTGAAATCTGCAAAGCAAGTTTCTCTTGGGTCACTTGAATAAAAGCATCACAAACACCAGACACTGAATTTCTTTATTAAATGCAAGGAATTAATGATGATGTTCCAAAGCGTATGACAGGGTGGAGAGGAGTTGTGGTATTGTATGAGGAAGTCAGGTGTGTCAAAGAAGTATGTGAGGGTGGTGCAGGACATGTATGAGTACAGTGTGACAGCAGTGAAGTGTGCAGTAGGAACGACAGACTGGTTCAAGGTGAAAGTGGGACTGCATCAAGGATCGGCCCTGAGCCCTTTCCTGTTTGCAGTGATGATGGACAGATTGACGGACGAGGTCAGACAGGAGTCTCCATGGACTATGATGTTTGTGGATGATGTGATTTGTGGTGAGAGTAGTGAGCAGGTGGAGAAGAGCCTGGAGAGGTGGAGGTACATGCTGGAGAGAAGGGGAATGAAAGTCAGTAGGAGTAAGACAGAGTACATGTGTGTGAATGGAAGGGAGGGCAGTGGAGTGGTGCGGTTGCAGGGAGAAGAGGTGGAGAAGGTGAAGGAGTTCAGGTACCTGGGGTCAACAGTGCAAAGTAATGTAGAGTGTGTAGGAGAAGTGAAGAAAAGAGTGCAGGCAGGGTGGAGTGGGTGGAGAAGAGTGATAGCAGGAGTGATTTGTGATAGAAGAGTATCTGTGAGAGTGAAAGGGAAAGTTTATAGGACTGTGGTGAGACCTGAGATGTTGTATGGTTTAGAGACAGTGGCATTGAGTAAAAGACAGGAGGTGGAGCTGGAGGTAGCAGAGCTGAAGATGTTGAGGTTTTCATTGGGTGTGACGACAGGACAGGATTAGAAATGAGTTTATTAGAGGGATAGCACATGTAGGATGTTTTGGAGACAAGGTGAGGGAGGTGAGATTGAGATGGTTTGGACATGTGCAGAGGAGGGACATGGGGTATATCAGTAGAAGAATGCTGAGGATGGAGCCACCAGGAAGGAGGAAAAGAGGAAGACCAAGGAGAAGGTTTATGGATGTGGTGAGAAAAGACATGCAGGTGGTTGCGGTAAAAGAGGCAGATGTAAAGGACAGGGGGGTGTGGAGACGGATGATCCCCTTAATGGAAGCAGTTGAAAGTTGTTGCTGTTCCTCAGGTTCCATTCACACTACATTCACTACTAACTCTGAACATCAACATATCCTCACATCATCATCAAATGCTGCTTTTCTGTTAGATGGAGTGACTTGTTTGTCTTGGAGACACTGGATTATACAAATCCCCGACCTACCACATCTCCATCTTTAACGATTAAGGTAGTGAGAAGCTGGATGTGCCTCCACTTGTTTCCGAGGCACCCGAAATCCCATGCTTTAACCCTCACGACAGGCATATCCATACACTCGGCGAGAAAGCTCACATAAAGCGCGAGAGCCAAGAAGAAGATGTCCGAGATGCACAGAGATACAAGCTGTCCATCACTATCCAAGTGAGGGAGGAGATCTTTTGCTTCCCTCACAAGGAGTTTCAGCAAGTCAAAATTTGTCGTTGTAGCAGGGAGGAGATTTGAATGGTCCAGTGTCTCCAAAATAAAGCAGGAGAAACCACAGCTGGTGTTATCTTGCTTTGCCTTCTGCAGCAGCATCCAATTTCCTTTTTGGCACCAACCAACTGTGTGCCAAGTGTTTTCTTCTTGGCAAGTCAGTATAATGATCTATGTCTGATCATCTGGTTTCTTCTCCTCAAATGATACTCTAGATTGGTTTCATCAAACCACACCCAATCCTCACCCAACTACAGTCAGAAGCCATGGAGACCAAGCTGACCTTTGACTCGTATGTGATACCCATGCTGTGCCCACCAGTGCCCTGGACATCAGCCAAGAGTGGGGCTTACCTCCTGACTCCCACCAAGCTCATGCGCTCAGTTGAAGGCGCCATCCAGCACCAGCTGCTGCTGGAGAAGCGCCCAGATGAGGAGCTTCACGCTGTGCTGGACTCCCTCACTCAGCTGGGCAACTGCGCCTGGAGGATCAACAAACCCCTCTTAGACATCATCATTTCCATCTTTAACGATAAAGGTAGTGAGAAGCTGGACGTTCCTCCACCTGTTTCCGAGGCACCGGAAATCCCACGCTTCAACCCTCATGATCCGACGTACACCCCCGCCGAGAAAGCCCACATAAAGCGCGAGGCTACAAGAGCCAAGAAGAAGATGGCCGAGATGCACAGTCTGCGCATGGATGCGCTCTACAAGCTGTCCATCGCCAATCACATAAGGGATGAGGTCTTTTGGTTCCCTCACAACATGGATTTCCGAGGGCGTACTTACCCGTGCCCGCCCTACTTCAACCACCTGGGAAGCGACGTAACCAGAGCCGTCTTGCTCTTTGCTGAGGGGAAGCCACTGGGTCCTAAAGGCTTGGACTGGTTGAAGATCCATCTGGTGAACCTCACAGGCTTGAAAAAACGGAGCTCACTAGCCGGGAGACTGGAATACGCCAACACCATCATGGAAGACATCTTGGACTCAGCAGACAATCCTTTAACAGTAGGTGATGACTTTATACAAAAATAATATCATACCTGCCCTGAATTGGAAGGTTTCATGTAACTCAGGTTCGCTTTGGAAAGGAAGGCTTTAGAAGATGACAGGATATCTGAAAGCGTCTGTTAGCTAGCTTATCTTCTGTTACTAATCAACCAAATCATGGTGTGTTTTCAAGATGTTTTAAACATAGTCAAGTCAAAAAACATTAAAGAAAGTTTATAAATTAATTTGTATTTGATTGAGTGAAATAAGTATTTAATCATGAACCAAATTAGCAAGAATTCTGACTCCCACACACCCAAATGTACCTTTAAATGTCCTGTACCTTTAGGAAAGTTCTCCTAGTATCAACTCATTATGTGTATAAAAGACACCAGTCACAGAATCAACCTCTTCTATTCAAACCTCTCCACCACCATGGAGGAGACCAAAGAGCTGTCAAAGGACGTCAGGGACGAGATTGAAGACCTGCACAAGGCTGGAATGGGCTACAAGAGCATCAGCACGAAGCTTGGTGAGAAAGAGACCACTGTTGGTGCCATAATTCGAGAGCTCTATAGCAGGAGATCTTCCACCAAATCCAACCCATAAAAGCATCTTCATCGAGTGGGCTTTATGCACAGGGTCATTGCCATGCTGGAACTGGTTTGGGTCTCCTAATTCAAGTGAAGGGAAAATTTGAAACGGAGACTGATGATCCGCTGTGGCGAAGAAGAAGAAGAAGAAGTAGTTACAGTTAATGTTCTGACGCATCCGAAGATCAAGTTTTACTTTACAAGTGTTAGTTTTACAATAGTAGGATCACATGGGTTTATAACAAAATTGAGTAGAGCATCTTCCCAGAGGAGTGGAGCATCTTCCCAGAAGAGTGGAGCATCTTCGCAGTTATTATAAATATATTTAATGTATGTAAAGATGTGCTTTTTATCTCCTAACCACTGCCTTTGCTGTGCATTTTCTCCTCTTCGTGGTTGGCAGGTCTGATGTTTGTTATGTGGATGTGTGTCATGTCCCTGGAGTGACAGAGCTGCCTTGCATTGTTTTTTTTAGGGGAGGAAGTGGTGGATGAATGCTGATGAGCCTTGGCAGACTCTGGCATGCTGCATGGAAATAGCAAATGCCTCCAGGTCACATGACCCCACGCAGTTCATCTCGCATTTCCCTGTACATCAGGTATGTCTGCGTTTTCTATATTTTGTGTGTGGAAATAGAAGCGATGGAAACCGGGCATTTAAAGACCAGCCCTGACCTCGTCTCGTCTCGTCTTGTCTCGTCTCTTCTCTTCTCCACCAGCACTTTGTCTTGCTTTAATTTGGATTTGACACCCCATTAAAACTCGCTGTGGTTTCTCTCCTGGCTTTCAGCACAGCGCTGTGACTGGAATGGGTCTCGTTCAATTCATTCGTTTTTAGTCTGAATTTTAGACACAGTCTGGTTGCTTGTTTAAAACAAAACATCATGAATTACAGAAATCATTACGTGCCTCATTTCCTTCCTGAACTATAGAACAACGAATCGTTTATTACGATTTGATTTATTTATTCGTTCTGGTCGTTCAGTAAAAATGTTATACAGGACGCTTTCTTAATTAGAAAACCGCAACTGGTGCTTCAGAGCTGTCACCACACCCCAACGTTTGGTAGAAGAGAAGTCAGAAGCAATTTTGCAGACGCCCTTATCCAGAGCGACCACTGGGCAGTTAGGGGTTAAGGGCCTTGCTTAAGGGCTTGGATTTTACCTCGCAACCTTTTGATCAGTCAAACATCTTGACTGCCACTACTAGGAAGGTGGTATTTTAGTGGTTAAGGCATTGGACTTTGGATCTGAGGTCATCAGTTCAAATCCCACACACACCAACCTGCTTCTCCTAGGCCCCTGAGCAAGCCCCTAAACCCCATAGCTGCTCAGGTGTGTGAATGAGATCAATGTAAGTCACTTGGGAAAGGAGCGTCTACCAAACACCTTAAATGCAAAAGCCCTTTCTTCTGAAAAGTAAAAGAAAGTAGACGAAGGAGTAGCGCATCCCAAGTTCTTAGATCGAGTCCCAAACCAGTATTTGAATAATATTGGGGCAGCCTATTCAGTGTACATTGTGTAGTTTGGGATAAATTCTTACTGCATTTATATTTCTGTCATTTGTGCGAGAAGAGTTACAAGTAGACTCGAGTAGCTTGCAATACCCTTTTCTACCAGAGAGTGCGTCATTTCACACTTTTGAGTGTATCATCTGTGTTCATTTGCTTTATGATTGAATGATAAGAATCAGTTGGATTGTTATTAGTTACATACTAAACGAGGGTCATATTGCTCACCATTTCCTGATTCATTCAGGACGGCTCCTGTAATGGCCTCCAGCATTACGCCGCTCTGGGTCGCGACGTGATCGGTGCAACGTCAGTGAACTTAATGCCGTGTGATGAACCGCAGGATGTCTACAGTGGTGTGGCTCAACAGGTGAGTGAGCATTAACAGCCAGAAAGCTTCCTATGAAACCTCCAGAGCTGGAACCAGGCTCAGATCTTCCTTCTTTGTCTTTCTTTTTATCACTTCGGTAAGTGTGTGTTTGTGTGTTTGTGTGTGTGTGTGTGTGCGCGTTTCTAGCTCTCGTTTTTAACAAGAGATGCCGAAGTCTGAGGTTTAGAAAACATAAGAGTGAGGGGTGACACGAAAGGGTTGTGTTCCAACAAGACTGCAAAGTTTTAATGGCCTGCCGTATTGATTTCGTCTCTGCCGGGAGTGTGAGTGTGAACCCTGAGTAAAACTCCGTCCACTCCGGCCAGAAACATCAAACCTCCCTGCAGATTTAAACACGATGGCTGGACGTCTTGGGGAAAGTCTTGAGTCTGGGTTCGGAACACAACCTCCGTGTGTCTGGACTTGTTTAGAGCAGCAGTATGTCATTTTATAGAACATGGCCCTGGATATGACCTCCATGTTCCTGAAGAAAAAGGAGCAGCTTTGAGCCTTTTGTTGGTCCCTTAGTCTCCACTATTGTTATCATTTTCTCCACAAGTCCATAAGAACTAATCATGTTGAGCTGTTTGATGTTCATGATCGATCCTAGCTCAGGGTGAAAGCACTAGCTGTGGAGCGTGAAGGTGGTAGGAGACGGTGTTCTCCGTCATCCGATTGATCGTCCATCAGGAGAATCGGATGAAGCAGGTACCCTGAGACCTTTTCCCTGCTGTGTGTGTGTTCCAGGTGGAGGAGTTTCGAGCCCGAGACGCCGCTAAAGGCACCAAGATCGCCCAGGTGCTGGAGGGCTTCATCAGCAGAAAGGTGGTGAAGCAAACGGTGATGACTGTGGTCTACGGGGTCACGCGCTTCGGTGGACGGCTGCAGATCGAAAAGCGCCTAAAGGAGATCGAGGACTTCCCCAAGGTAGGAAAGGGGGAGTGGGAGAAGATGGGATGAGTAGCAGTCATTTTATCTTTTTATTCATGATTCAAAACTGCATTACAGAGATGTACACTACACACAAAACTTAGTGGACACCTGAGCACTTTTTAAACATCCCATTCCACATTTAGTCTCTCTCTTCTCTGTTATAATGAGCTCCATTCTTCTGAGATGATGTTCCACCAGATTCTGTGGGGATTCATTCAGCAACAAGGGTGAAGGTGAGAAAGTGAAGAGGCCTGGAGTGTGCAGTGTTCACATTCATCATTTTCAGTAGGACTGGAGCTCTGTAGCAGGAGATCTTCCACATATTCCAACCAATAGGGATTAATTCCATGCTCCTGCATCTGAAGTTTTGGGTTTTGCTGTTTAGATGAGGACCACTTATGGGTGCCAGGTGTCCCAATACATGTGGAAGTGCATGTGGAAGTCAAAACTCAAAAATTCCATTGTTTGGCAGAAAGTTTGAGAAGAAAGTTTCCTCGATGGAACAGAAGAATCGTGAACGTTTATATCTAATCTCACAGCGTGCTTCTCCAAAAACGCTACAGTAACAGAAGGACTTATCGCATATGGCTGGAAAAGTCAGGTGTCCAAATACTTATGTCTGTATTATGCATCATTTCTAAATGTACGAATTATATATATAAAAAAAGGTGATTAAAACACTGGAGACCACATGGTCAACCAGGCGACTATAAATAGTTTGTCGTCCTCCTCTGAGACACGTCATGTATTTGTAGTAAAGATCGTAAAAGCCGGTTTGAGGTCAGGATCTTTCCCGATACAGCGGTGGTGGTGTGTAACACAGAAGAATATTTCATTCTTCTTTTCTTTGTCTCAGAGCTGTTTTCCAAGTTGTTTTCATCTGTGGACAAACAAGAGATTGACTCGAGATCAGCAGCAAAATAGCATGTAATTATCACCTTGAGGGAGTCAGCGAGAAACCAGTGTGTGTGTATGTGATTAGAGTGTGTGATTATGAATGCTGGTGTGTGTGTGTGTGTGTGTGTGTGTGTGTGTGTATATATGGAACCAGGACTCAGCATCTTTGCGAGGTTGCCAGGACGTCCCGGGTAGCAGCGGGTAATGCGTCCTCTAGGGAAAGACCTCACTCTGAAACGTTTTTTCTGCAGGAGTATATCTGGGACGCCTCACACTACCTCGTGCATCAGGTCTTCAACAGCTTGAAGGAAATGTTCACCGGGACGAGAGAGATCCAGGTACACTTCATCACACTCCACGCAATCCAACAGGACGTCACATATTTTCACCTGAGGCACCAATAATCTCCTTCACACTGTAGACCTTTAACACACGAGAGCTTGAACCCTGGTTCCAACAGTAAAGAGACTTTAGATGTGTCACATGTACTTTTACAGCATTATGAAATTCTTTCTTCGCATTTCCCAGCGATGTTTGAGTCAGAGCGCAGGGTCGGCCATGATACAGCGCCCCCTAGAGCACAAAAGGTTAAGGGCCTTGCTCAAGGGCCCTAAGTGTGGCAGATTGGCGATTCTGGGGCTTAAACCCCCGACCTCGTAGACGCGAACCTTTAAATTTACAGATCGGTACAAACCTCGGTTTTTAAATCCCACTTCGGCTCGGTTCAATTTCCGTACAGTTGTTGGGAAGAAACACAAAAATCATCTTTTTTATTTTTTTAACACCGTTTTTTATTATTATCAGCATTTGCGAACATTGTGAACAGTTTAAAAAAAATAAATAAAATTAAAACAATTTTAAATAAAAGGTTTCCTTGGTTTAAATAAAAAAGAAATTATGTAAAAATAAAATGGAATAAATCCAATTAATGCACTTTTTATTATTTGTATTATTTTATTATTTATTTATTTTTTTAAATTGAATAATCGAATAAAAAGGCACAATTTAAATAAATGTAAATAAATGGAACAATTAAATGCAATAGTTTACAATTACCTCATTTTGGGGGGGTGTGTGTGTGTGTGTGTGTGTGTGTGTGTGTGTGTGTGTGTGTGTGAGAGATCGACTGAAGCTCAGGCTTGCATCACTTTTTCTCTTCATTAGTGCGCAAGTCGCGTTCCTGAGAAATAATGGTGCATTTTAAACATTTTGCGTACGCAGCAGTATATTTAAAGACAAACTACAGTAAAGAATCCGTAAGCGTCTCGCTAAAGTCAAACTCGCGTCCTCGCACTTGGAAGGTTGACGTTACAAATGACTCTGTCGTTAACGTCTGATAATTAGGTGTAATTAATTAGCCTTGTGTTTTGGATCTTTCGACTTTCCTTTGGAACTCGTAGACTCCTGGCACATTCCCAGGTGAGTGAACTTCAGGGCTGATGGGCGCGTTTTTCTTTTTTACATTTAATATTTATTTGAGCGTACTTTAACAAATGTCTGCATTTAAGAAACACACAAGATTCTTATTTTATTTTTATTTATTTATTCAGAAATAAATGAATTCCTTCCCTCCTTCCTTCATTCACTCCCTCGATATGCGGAATTGTCAGGATTTTCTCCTTTTAGCTGTTAAAAAATGCAAATAATGCACTTGTCAAATAATCACTGTTATTTTAATGAATTGTTCAGATTCCTTCATGCGTTTAGCTTCGTAATGCAGTAGCGCTGCTCAGCCCGTGCACCTGCCTGCTTCTTACAGTGCAGTGGAATGGATTCTTCTGAAAAAGCCTGCTGGAGAAACCCAGACGGGGCCCAGACGCTCTGAAAAATACCCCCAGCCCACATTCTCATTAAAATGGGTCAGGAAAAAAAACAACAAGGAGAAGGAGAAAAAGGAGAGAAGTGGTGATGAGGAAGGTGGTACATCTTGGCTCTGATCTCCCACACCTGGCTGCGTGTGTTGGGGGAAAATAACTGGGGCATTAAAGGGGGGGGGGGGGGGGGGGTGTCTGGATCGGCTAGCATGGGGCCTGAACTGCTTTTATACATGGAAAAAGGAGGAATTTATATCTTTGCCGTTCTCTGGAGGAAACCCTTTTGGAAACCACACTTCTCCAGCTTCTGCTCTGAATCAGCAGGTTTATTTAAATGGAGCTCAGCAACACCTGGTCACCTGTTTTATCTCCATTCCTCAGCCATACTTAGAAACACAGTGGTGTGAACGAGAAGACCAGTAGTCCGGTGAGCTTCTGTTGTCTTGCTGAGGTCGCTAATCCCAGACAGTTGAACTCGGTTGTGTTATAAACTACGCTAGATAACCTCCAGGAAGCCGAGATCTCATTCTTATGGTATTAAACTCATTCCTGTTGGTGAAAATCTTTTTCATTTACTCTCAAATGTGGACGTTTACTGAAACATTGCTCTATTTCCCAAAAATTTTTACCATTAGTTTGGTATATCCTTTTTGAAAATCCCATTCCACATCTACTCCCCATTTTGCTTTTATAATGAGCTCCAATCTTCTGGGAAGATGTTCTTTTAGATTTGTGCTTGGAGTTCTAGGTCTAGGTCAGTTTTCAGATGTCCATGTAACGCGGCCTCTAATGCTCATTGAAATTCTCCCGCAGCACTTTATTGTTGTTGTTTAGTTTTTTGTTCGTTTCTTTCGCTGGTCCGTATATGATTCACTGTGTAACGACTACAAAAGAGACCAAAAACCAAAAGTCAAAGATCTAAAGTCTTAAATTTGACCTGGTGAAACCTGCAGAAAAACTGAAATCCAGCCCATGGAAAGCAGATCTTCATGAAGCTGGCTTTGGAAAATTTCATGCTCATGCAGCCAAAGACATTTTATTCAATTGTGTACCTCCAAAAGTTTGTGTCAACAGTTTGTGGAAGAACCACATACGGTTGGAAAATTCTGGTGTTCCAATACTTTTAGAGACGTAGTCTAACAGCAATAAACATCCTCTTTTCTTTCCTAATGAGGCCAAAAGACTCCTGAAGTTCCAGCTTTACCTCTTACTATTACCAAGACCTGATAATGGAGACTCCTTCCCAAAATATCCCGATATTAAACTACTGCATCCAGAGACGTCCTGGACATTTAAAAGAAGCAGGAGATCGTGAACATTTCTGTAGCACTAGTTTATATTTGGTTGCATTTATTGTGACTATGCTGGTTATTACGACTGTACCTGAGGTGACCTTGTGTTTATTTGCAGGACTGGCTAACGGAGAGTGCGCGGCTAATCGCTAAGTCAGGCAGCACGGTGGAGTGGGTGACCCCTCTGGGACTGCCCATCGTCCAGCCCTACCACCGCACCAGGAACCACGTGGTGAGTGTCGTCACACGTCCCTCACTACAGTCCTGTCCGTTATTGATTCTATCCCTTTTAGTCTAAATGTAACCTTCTGGACCTTTCACAGTTAATGGTCAAAAAAAAAAAAAAAAAAAAAAAACAGTGAAAGATCTGACCTGGAGGTGACTTCCCCTCCCCAGACGCTAATAAATTCCCGAGTGGAGAAACTCTATCGCTCCTGGTTGTACTCTCGTGCTCTGTACAGCTCCGAGTGAAAGATCTCAGATTTCTGGATCTGATGAAGGAAAAATGACTGCAGCAGCAGCTTAATCACAGCTTGTTTTTCTTCCTGCTCGAGGGTGTCTGATCTGACGTTATTTACTTCCTGTAATTAGCTGATTAATGCTACACTTATTAATTAATCAGGCAGAAGACTCTCAGAGATCTCAGAACACAAACGCCTGAGGAAACAAAACCGGAAAAAAATCTCATTAAAACTTTTTTTTTTTTTTTTTTTTTTTTTTTTTTTTTTTTTTTTTTTTTTTTACAGAAATACTTTGTAAAACTCGCCAAAAATTTTCTTCACTAGTTGGAGATTTCTTTCTTTCTTGTGATCCAGTTCATCCCAGATCAGTTCAATAGGAGTTATGTGCGGTGATTGTGCAGGTCGTTCCATGATAGATATCAGTCCAGACGGAACTGCATGGTGTTAAAGTATGGAGTAGGAGCCATGTTGGTTCAGGATTCCTTTCTTTTCCAGAACCTTCCCTGCTCCAGAACAACCCCAAACCATTAAACTTCCACCTCCATGTGTGAGTGTGGGGGTGAGGGAGTCTGATCACATCTTCGCTCCTGTTCTCCTTCTTACACAAGTTCTTCTGATTAGTGTTCTAGAGCCTCTAGACTCCCGTTAAAAATGTTTATAATAATGTAATTATTGATTTAATAAAGGTAATATTGATGTTCTTCAGGTCACATTGATGATCATCATAGCTACTCAGGAGGACAAAAGGCCTACACATAGCTTTATAAAACCCTCCCAAGTGGGGCGTTTCTGCTGCCCCTCGAAGGCCTTTTCACAGCTGCGAGTCAAACTGAAAGCTATGAATTTGAGCAGTTTTGCACAATGCGCTGCTGTCAAACCGCGTTAGCAACGTTAACAAGGCAGTAACAGCGGCACAGCGGTGGCCTGTAGTGCGTACGGGAGATCCAGAGCACTAACGTTCCTCTCCTGCAGAGAGCATCTGGCAACCCGTCTGTTTGATCCTCACTAGGAGGCCTGCTGCTTAAGTAGTGTGGATTAAAAGGAAAGGTTTGAGAATTAGTTTCTCTGATGTGTCTGTATGGAGTCCACCATGGTGAACCATGGGCCCACCGTGCACCTCACTACGGATTCTCCATTATCTCGATAAATCCAACATTCAATCAATATGAATGAATGATACGCCACATCTTGCACATGCATCCTTAAATGCTCACCCAGCCCTGGATTATCGCTTACGTATAAGATGTGTTGCGTAGAAGAGAACATATGAGCCGTGGCCACGTCCCACGTGAGCCGTAGATGTGGTCAGCGTGGACGTTCGGACAATATAAAAGCAGCAAAGTGTGTACTGATCATCCTAGCGTATCTCGTCATATTGCGCGAGCGATTCTTCTCGTCAATTCCCCCCCCCCCCCCCCCTCCAAATTTCATTTCATCCTGTGCCACAATCACGTTCACAGCTTCCTGGCTTGCGGATGTGATGTGGAACTGCTCCCTAACGGCTCGTGTTAAACTCATCGGCGGCGTGAAAGGAGGTGCGAGCTGCCTGTTCTGTAAAAGTGGGCAATATGTCTGGATGTCATTCTTGTCTAGCGACTTCCTGGATCTGTGTATATAAGAAGCAGAGGAGCACCTGCGCCATCTAGTCTGGATGTGATGATGAAGGCAGTTGCAGGCCGTCACTTTTTTCTCGTCCGTTATTCTGACCCTCTGACCAAACATCATAACTCGGCTCTGATTTCAGGTCGTTACTTTTTATCGGACTTTTATGGAATTTCTGAGGACGGCCGTCGTTAAGCGTGAGCAGTGCACCTTCACCAATTATTCACTGTTTAATTGGCTTTAATCGTGCACAGTCAGGCCCAGTGCTGAACACCCACACACACGCCCACACACACACACACACACACACACACACACACACACACACACACACACACACACCTCACACCAGACGGTTTCTTTCTGATGTATGCTCTCCTTCTGGATTTTGTTACTACAAACAATAACCAAAAACACATCGTGTGTGTGTGTGTGTGTGTGTGTGCGTGTGCGCACTTTATAAAAATAAAATTAAATTCCCATAAAAACTTCTTGAAAAAGATGCATCTGTGTCACTGCTGTGCAGAATATATAGGATATCAAACATTTTTGGAGGGAGCTGTCCATGGTCCTTAAGGCACAAGCACAATAACACAGCAAAATATTGTCTAATTATCGTTATCGATAAAATCCCCCCAAAATATCGATATCACCCCTAACACACTTCTAATCACAATCATGTGTCTTTATCTCAAAGCCCGACAGTGTAAGATGAAGAGGAAAATAGGCGTGTAGGATTTTGCGTAGCCTCGTATCACTCCATCAATACGTGCCTCCTGTAACGGGTTGCCAAATACCTCGGAACGCAAGCCGTCTAGTTGTTAACCCTTCCATCATTCTTCCCCTTGTTTATTCTCAGTGAGTGGCCTCACACTGAGGTCAAAGGTGAAGGCTGGCATTATAAAACATCCCTCCTCAATTTCAGGTGTCAGCTCTTCTCCACCTGTCACCTTGTTTTGTTTTGTTTTTTTTTTTATTCCCTGAATGGTTCAGAGAGCTTCCTTTCCTCGGCTCCTCGGGGTTCTTCTGAGTGAGTGTCACACTAACAGGATTAATGTAGCAACCCTGGAACTCTCATTAATCACAACCAGGGTCCCAATTCCACGTCTCCCTCCCTCTCTGTATTCATCTGAGTGCCTGTGAAGGTTGGACCTTCTCATGGTTTCAACCTGCTACTTCTGTTGGCTGTTTAGTAAAAGACTAATATTTATAAAAGAATATTCATTTATAATGCTGGATTCTGATTGGCCTGCATTCGGAGTGTGTTATGTTTTTTTTAGAGGACAACTTTGTCATTTGAATTTATATTTACAGCATTTACACTCTTATCCAAAACGACTTACCACATGCTCAAGGGTCCAGCAGTGGCAGCTTTGTGGTGCTGGGATTTGAACTTGTGAGCAGTTAATCACTAGGGACTTGTAAAAATGTGTGAAAGTGTTAATGGAAGGAATTTTTGGAAGGAGTCTCCAGTATCAGCTCTTTATAATAATCAGAAGTTCAAGGTTTGTCAGTATCTTATTAGTGAAGGAAGAAAAGAGGATGTTTATTGCTCTTAAACTACATCGCCAAAAGTATTGGGACACCTGATTATTTATTTATTTTTTCCCCAACATCTTCTGAATACGTTTTTCGAACTTCAACACGTTCTCTCACGTTCCCTTTATGTGAGAAGACGCTTTATCCCGGCAGGGTTTGGGCTCGTGGCTTTGCTTATTGAAGAACAGCCATGAAGGAGAAGATTTTCTTGACGCAGTCAACAGATACAAGTGTATGGCGAAGAGAAGATCTGCTGGAGGTAAAGTGGTGATTATCACAGCGATGTTCACTTTATAAACAAAAGTATCGGAACACCAGACGTTTCCATCTTTATGTGGTTCTTCTCTAAACTGTTCCCGCAAAGTTGGAGACACGCAATTGTGTAGGACCTCTTCGGATGCAGGAGCATGAAATTTACCTTTCACTTGAACTACAAGATCCGAAACTGTTCCAGCTTGAAGATGCTCCTGTGCATAAAGCCAGCTCCATGAAGATGTGGAAGATCTCCGGCTATAGAGCTCCAACCCTTTTAAACACCTTTGTGAACGCTGACTGCACCCCAGGCCTCCTCACTTTCTCACTTACATCACTGCCTGACTTCATTAACACCCTTGTGGCTGAATGAATCTTCTTCCCAAATCTCCACAAAATCTAGTGGAACATCTTCCCAGAAGAGTGGAGCTCATTATAAGAGCAAATGGAGACTCGAAGTGGACTTGGATGTTCAGATTCACATAGCAATCTTGTGCTCAGGTGTCCACAAATGTTTGTTGATAGTGTGTATAATGTTGGACATTAAGAAACATTAAATGTAATGTTTGAGTTGAAGCGCTTTAATGCAGTAGATGCACCACGGTGGCCTTCACACTTCCTGGAACACGGATGGATGTTGTGCTGCACACACTGCAGGACGCAGCTCTAATTTCTTAAAAATCACACGCGATATTTATGCGAACAGCAGCCCCTGAACTTATAATCCACATATAGAAACAACAGGACGTATCGAAGCACCTCCGTTTCTTCTCCCATCCGTCCTTTAGTGTAGCTTTCTAAGGAAACGCAGCATTAATTAGATGATGGAAGGATATAAATTGCGTGTTAATCACGTGCGTAAACAAATAAAGCGTGGGTGTAATCACGTCCGGGATCATCATGCCCCTGCTGGTGATGAAGAGGTAATTACTCTGGGGAGGTTTCAGCCAAACGGCGATACATCAAACGGGCCGCAGACGAAGTTCCAAGGACACAAAAAAGAAACCACACCAGGTCAGTAGAATCGAGTCTCACTCAGGGTCACATTGGATCTAATCTTCTGAGGATATGACATCAAGACCAACAGGTTTTTCTTTTGGTGAAGGAAAATCTCCATAAGACTTCATGAGAGAAACCTTATGAGGAACCAGACTCAAAAAAGGAAACTTCAGCCTGGTCTGGATGATTTATTCATTCTAGTTCCATCATTCTTGAGGATTCTTGAGTGTTCCTGGAAGTTTTTAATCTAAATCCATCTTCATGAGTGTTCAAGTGTTTCCTTCTGAGCTCCATCAGGGCCTCAGAATGGATCATGGCAGGTCTAGGGGTTTAGAATTGCCCTCATGGTGCAGTAAAACATCAGCTGAAGGTCATAAGTTCAAGCCCGAGCACCATCAATCTGTCAATATCATGTCCTTGAGTAAGATCCTTAACCCACTGTGCTTCAGAATCAATGTATCATGGGTGATGTTCTAAACTAGAGGTTGACGGATGCGGGTGTTTCTCTGCCGATGTCGATGTTTAGAAATCAGGGCAGCAGATGACTGATACATGTGATGGAGGTATTTTTCCCCTCCGTTAATTTCTAAATCTAACAGTTAAGCAATAAGACGTGATACAGAAACTTAAACATTTATTGATCATCACAAGACTCTGGAGTCGGTGCACGTGTAGCAGCTTCTGGTTTCTACCTGTAACCTAAACTACAGCTGGTTAAACGATCGCTAACAACACAGTTCCAAAAAGTTCCTCGTGTTTTCTCTCCAAACGTTCTTCTCGTTCTCTCTTTCCAAATGTTCTTCTCGTTCTCTCTCCCTCCAAACGTTCTTCTCGTTCTCTCTCTCTCCAAACGTTCTTCTCGTTCTCTCTCTCTCCAAACATTCTTCTTGTTCCCTCTCTCCAAACGTTCTTCTCTCTCTCTCTCTCTCAAACGTTCTTCTCGTTCTCTCTTTCTCCAACCGTTCTTCTCGTTCTCTCTTTCTCCAACCGTTCTTCTCGTTCTCTTTTTCACCAAACGTTCTTCTCGTTCTCTCTCTCTCCAAACGTTCTTCTCGTTCTCTCTCTCTCTCCAAACGTTCTTCTTGTTCTCTCTCTCCAAACGTTCTTCTCGTTCTCTCTCTCCAAACGTTCTTCTTGCCCTCTCTCTCCTCAAACGTTTTTCTCGCTCTCTCGCTCTCCAAACGTTCTTCTCGCTCTCTCTCTAGAAACTTTCTTCTCGTTCTCTCTCTCTCTCTCTCTCTCTCTCTCTCTCTCTCTCTCTCTCTCTCTCCCTCTCCAAACGTTCCTCATTCTCTCTCTGTGTGTGTGTGTGTGTGTGTGTGTGTGTGTGTGTGTGTGGCAGCTGCTCACAATTTATAGCTTTTTGCTTCTATTTTGAGGCTCTTTTGTGATTTTCGGTAACAAATTATCGTGACCTTCAGCTTGACACGTTGACTGTAGAGAGCCTGTGATATGAACATCACCATGACACTAATTACAGCTTCTCTGGTTCCTGAGCCTGCACTTTAAATAAAACCCACAAAAATACACAATGGTCCAGTCACAGACATTTCTGGAAGTGGAATTATTAATTATATAAAACCCTGCAGTTGTGATTGTGAGAGAATGAAGCTGAGAGATATGAGAGAGTTATGAAAGAGATGTGAGAGGGATATGAGGGGAATGTGAGAGAGATGTGAGAGAGATGTGAGAGAGATATGAGAGAGATGTAAGAGGGATGTGAGAGAGATAAGAGAGGAATGTGAGAGGGATGTGAGAGAGATGTGAAAGAGATATGAGAGGGATGTGAAAGAGATATGAAAGGGATGTGAGAGGGATATGAGATGGATGTGAGACGGATGTGAGAGAGATGGGAGAGAGATATGAGAGGGATGTGAGAGGGATGTTAGAGGGATGTGAGACGGATGTGAGAGGGATATGAGAAAGATGTGAGAGGGATATGAGAAAGATGTGAGAGAGATATGAGAGGGATGTGAGAGGGATGTGAGAGGGATATGAGAGGGATGTGAGAGGGATATGAGAGGGATGTGAGAGGGATATGAGAGAGATATGAAGCTGTATTACTGCAGCAGACCTACGAAATGTTTGACAAATTTCTCTCCGATGTTCCTGGACTGATCAGGGTTCCCCCGCTTCCTGGAAGTTCTTGAATTTCAGCCTGGAAAGGCTTGAAAATAAGTGTCAGTGTTCACATTCATTCATGTTCAATCAGAGCTCTATATTTGGAGATCTTCCACATCTTCCAAACCCATGGATAGCAGATCTTAATGCAGCTGGCTTTGTGCACAGGGGCATCGTCTTGCTGCAGCAGGTTTGGGTCTCCTACACAACTGTGCGCCTCCTAATTTGTAGGAACAGTTTGGAGAAGAAGCACATAATATAGTGTGATCCACATGTAGATACTCGCGTCTCTGTTCTCTGCTTCGAGAAATTCTTCTCCTTCACACCCGGGATAAAGTGTTTTCACGTAAAGGAATGTGAGAACTGAATGTTCAAAAAACTTATTCCGCGGACCCCATGAAGGTCGTCAAGGTCATTTGAAATGTCGAGTTGTAGCCATGGTAACCAGACCTGTGGTATTTGATTTGATGTGCTGTAGAACGTGTGGAGTGAAAAATAGAGTTTTAAAACTGGGCTTTGACGCGCCAAAAACAATACGAACTATAACACTGAGACACCTGAACTCTAATGAGCGCTGGTGAGAGTAAGACATCCCACCAGGCGGGGGCAGCATCCAAACGTATCGTACCGCATATACAGTACACTGCTACATTCGCTCTAAATATTTTCACTTTTGTTGTATTTGTCGTCATCGTAAGATTAAAAAAATCGCAAGTCGAACCGTCGTGACTATACGGTATTTATTATTGGAAGTTCAAAGCTCCTGCACTTTATTCCACATCAGCTCTCGGTGTTGCTCCGTACCATCATTCAGTGTGTGATTTGTTCTTATTGTACTATGTTGGTGGTTGCACATGTACTCCTTTTGTAGTCCTGTGCATCGTCTTCTGAAGCTCCTCGGTCCTGGAGGGACGTCACGTTGCGTCCCTTCTACAAAAGAGTTGATTTGTGTAATAAACAAACCCCTCGCGTGGTGTACCAGGATAATGCTCAGGTTTCACTGTTCCTCACTTCTCAACAAACCCAGAGTGTGCAGATGAGAAGACGAGTGAGCTAAATGGAGAACGTCTGCTTACGTTTTACACACGAATACGATCGTGACGTATCTCATGTCGCCGGATGAATTTCTGCGCTCCTGCAGTCTGTTTTTGTGTTTGAAGTGTTCTGAGATCGATCCCGGAGCTCTTCAAGCACAGCCTGGACCATTAAGGCGAAGTGTGAGATTGACTTTTTGCATAATCAGTTTTGGGCAGGAGCTTGTAGGTGAAGGAAGAAGATGAATAGAACCTGGGGAACCTGGTCACCTGGAAGAGAGTGAGATTCTATAACAAACTTCTCTATAACCTGGAGACAGCAGCGTGAAAAATAGGAGATCTGAATGTGTTCCAGCATGACAATGCCACTGTGCACACAGTCTATGGGTTGGAGTGGAAGATCTTCTGCTAAAGAGCTCTAAATGTGGATGCTGACTGCACTCCTCACCTCCACACTCTGGAGAGTAAATGTAGAATGGGATCTTGTGATCTGTTCTGAGATGTTGAGTCTCTGAGGAGACACAAGCCCAAATCAAACCTTCAAGCCAGATTTCTGGATTCTGCATTTTGGATTTTGTGTCAGATTTCATGCGTCTTCCATTATTTTCTATCTGATATTTATTATAGGATAAATAAATATTATTATTAAAAAACATTTATTTTTTTCTTTTGATTTTCTTTAACTCTATTTTTCTCATTTTCTTTTTTTGTTGTTTTTTTTACAGCTCAAGGGCAACATTCAGTTCCTGAGTCTCCAGATAAACCATGACGTCTATGAGTAAGTTCCTCAGCTCCGACCTGCAGCTTTTCCACATTTAATTAAAAATTAAGATTTTCTAAGAATGTTTACACGCGTCGCGAAAATGTTTCACGTGTCACGTGTTTTCGTTGACTGAAAGTGCGTCTCAGTGTGGACAGACGGCTAAAACGGAGAGAAAAATCTGCATATTAGTATGAACATGGCCAAAAGGTGTTTTTCTCGTGGAGTTAAGAGCAGACTCACAGTGCTACCAAAAGGGCGGCGCTAGACCAGCGCTAGCTGTTGGTTGTTACATTGTGAGGCAGCAGTTGCCTTGGCAGTACAGCGCCCCCTTCGGGTAAACACATCGAAAAGCATCAGAGATTGTAATGTAACGCATGATATTTATTTAATTATAATCATTATTTCAGATGTTAAATATGATCTTAAAAATCTTTAGGGAAGTCTGCGTATTTGAGTCTGGAAAAGTCTGGAAATTTGAAAATGCTAAATGTTTAGGAACCCTGTCAAAGTGACCAATGTGACGGCTCAGTACTCCCTGATATCCATCTCCTGCTGCCTCTGATAGACAGCTGCCTTTGCTGAGACACATTATCAGGGGCTGCACTAGAGACCGAGAAGGACGTCTCTCAGAAATATCCTCATCCTCAGCCGCTCCCGATCTCAGTGAAGGTCCTCTCTTCACAGAAAAATCTCAAAACAACGTCAAACTGGCTTCTCGGTGTGGGAACTCAAGTTCAAGCCAGATGGAAAAATACATTATAATATTATATATTCTAATTTATTTAATATATTCACCTATTTGCATCCGAGATTCTGAAAGTTGAGATTCAAAGAGAAAGGGATCTTTACCAAACCTGTCTGCCAAAAGTATTGGAACACCTGTCTTGTCACCCATATGTGGTTCCTCCCCAAAGTGTTACCATGGGATTGGTAGCAATGGCCTGTAATGACATTTTCCCTTTTACATGAACTTGGAGACCCAAACCTGTTCCAGCATAATGATGCCCCTGTGCACAAAGCCAGCTCCATAAAGATCTGCTTCACATGGGTTGGAAGATGTGGAAGATCTCTGCTATAGAGCTCCAACACTACTGAACACCTTTGGGCCTCTTCACTTCAAATACATCAGTACCTGACTTTACTAACATGCTTGTAGCTGAATGAATATCCATAAATCTCCACAAAATGTAATGGAACATCTTCCCAGAAGAATGGAGGTTCTTATAACAGTAAATGGAGACTAAATGTGGAATGGGATGATCAATCCTGCCCTTTTCTTCTCTTCACATCTGCTCGATACATCTCAACACCCCACCTCAGGAAGGAGTTCTCTTTAATTGGAGGCTACTCTGTCTGAGGATGGTTCCACATCAACAAATTACTGAGCAACGCAAGAACTTTGAGGATGGATTTGGACTATTTAATATCAACACTCTGCTACAATGGTTCAGGACCATGAACAGCTCCATATTAAGCGTCCAACACCTCAACCAATGACATTTGGTGATGAGGATGAGGTTCCATTTTGACTCTGTATTCTCAAGGTTTCTTCCTCATGAAGTTTCAGGGAGTTTTTTCTTCACCACAGTCGCCACTGGCCCACACATTAGGTATCGACTTGTACATTCTTGAGACAAAGTCTAATTAATTTTACTCTCTAAATGATGTTGTTATTATATATGTTTTGTAGGAGGCCAGACACGGTGAAGCAAAAGAATGCATTTCCTCCAAACTTCATCCACTCTCTGGACTCCACACACATGATGCTGACTGCACTTAACTGCTACAGGTGACATAGCGGCTTCATAATGCTTGTTAACGTTCTTAAAAAAAAAAAATTCTGATAAATGTGCATGTACAAGTGTATAATAAGACTCTGGTTACAAAGCTGATGTGTATTTTCAGTGCTGGTTTGACCTTCGTCTCGGTGCACGACTGCTACTGGACCCACGCTCTGACAGTCGACATCATGAACAAGGTACGTCTAAATTAAGGTTCCTTCACGTTCGTGTGCAGTGCCATGTGGAATCCTGTTTCCTGTCCTGAGCTTTTCCTGAACTTCTCGTGAACCCTGCATCTGTTAACCCATCTGCTGTACGGAAGCTCGGCACAGCTCGGCCTTTAGAAGGTGTAGTAGAGACTTCACACCAGGGGTCCTCAAACTATGCCCCGCCCCCACATTTGGAACGGCCCACTGGAAATCAGTTTTTTTTTTTTTTTACTCATATAATATCCGTATTTCATAATAAAGGTTGGATTTCAAACAAAAATGTCCCCAAGTTATTATTAGAGGTCAAGTAAAAAATCGGCAAAAATCCATACCGATAGTTTTTCCGGCTTTCAGTTGGCTGTCATTACGAGAGCGGCCTCTAGAGGCGAATCCCTGGTGCCACGCGCTGTTCGTTTGTTTATTCATTAGATAATTATATTTATTAATGAATATATTGATTTCCTCTAAACAATTTTCATGATTCAGTAAGTTTTTTTTATTGGTTTGTTATAAAGTTCAGTTTATAAAGTTTTTGTTTTTTTTATTCAGTATCCATTTAAAATCAATCAGTAAATCAAATTAATTTCAATAGCAATGCACATGGAAAAAAACAGTAATAATGCTTTTTTCATAAGTGAAATATCTCTTAAAAACTTTCTGTACGGTGCAGAACAAAATAATAAACTAATCCAGAATTAGGAGGCGAAATAAATACATTTAAGATCATAATAAAATCTACACAATAATACTGATGATGTCGCCGTCCTTTTTTTCACCCTTTTGAGTCCAGTTTCTAGCTGACTGACTTTGTGATGGAACAACGGAAACAGCTGTGTGTGTGAGTGTGTGTGTATGTGAGTGTGTGTGTATGTGAGTGTGTGTGTATGTGAGTGTGTGTGTATGTGAGTGTGTGTGTATGTGAGAGTGTGAGTGTGTGTGTGTGAGAGTGTGTGTGTGTGTGTGTGTGTGTGTGTAGGCTCTAACTCGATGTTTCCTGTTTCTCCACAGGTGTGTCGTGAGCAGTTCGTGGCTCTGCACAATCAGCCCATTCTTCAGGACCTCTCCAAGTTCCTGCTGCAGAAATACTGCTCAGGACCACCGTACGTTTCAACACATGCGCGTCTCTGTTGCACGTTTCTCAAGCAGTGTCAGGTTGATATTAATATTTCGAATGGGTTTTTCTTCCAGGGGTAACACAAAGAGCAAGAAGTTTCTGGAGTACTGGAAGATGTCACAGCTGCTGGGGAAGGTTCCTGAGACGGGTGAGTGTCGCGCGATGACGAGAGGTCACGTTATGATGGAATGTAGATATCAGACTTTACTGAGCTCCATGGAGGAGTTTTGCGTGTGGTGGAACTTCTACGGAGAATACAGGGATTTTCATAAACAGCTCGAGATGAACTGGAGAAGAAAACATTCAAATGATAAACAGCACCAGGAGTTAAACTCCAACAGCTTCATTATTAGTAGCTCAGACTCACGGCTTTCACACATACACTCGATTTCTCTGTGTGTGTGTGTGTGTGTGTGTGTGTGTGTGTGTGTGTGTGTGTGTGTGTGTGTGTGTGTGTTTATTTATATAAATGAAGCATGTACGGTGTATGGAGTATAAATATTTGCGTTCTTTCCATCAGGTGATTTTGATCTGCAGAGGGTGAAGGAATCTACGTATTTCTTCAGTTAAAAGAAGTTTAGCTGAAGAACTTTCCCAGATGGATCAAAAGAGGAAATGCTGCTTCTCCCCTTTCCCTCACTTCCACCCCTGGGGCATCTCCATGCTGAGCTCAGAGACTGACAGTCTGAATCATCCACTTCGATGGATGCAGCATCTACACACTCTGTGAAGCTCTCACGAATCAGGACTGATGGAGTAGAAGTGTTTGCACAATGGCGGGGGATCGATGACGTGTGTGTGTCGTGAAAACAACACAGCCGTTCAAAGTCCTGCTCAAGAGTTCAGATGTTTCTCTGGTCTCAGTCAAGCTGGTCGTTTTCCTCCACACCTCTAGGCTGATTCAATCCACAGCTCAGACTACGCTGTCAGGAGGAGCAGGAACGAGCGGATCAATGAGGATCTTCTGTAAAATGTGGTGAACAGCTCAGGACGTTATTTTGTAATTTTCATTTAGGAATGTAAAATATTTTGTGCAGAAGCTGTAATGTGTAAATACTGAACCATGTCTAATAAAAATAACGTATTTTTATAATGTTGAGATTTTCAATATCTCACTTTAGTAATATCTTCTCTTCTGTCTTCCTGAAAGCCCCGCCCCCTTTTCCTAGCTCACATTAGTAATCTCCCATCTCGTTTTCTTGAAAGCTCCTCCCATTTTCCTGTCTCTCATTCGTGATATTTGTTTCTTGTTTTCCTAAAAGCCCTGCCCCTTTTCCTTTTCTCAATTTAGTAATCTCTCATATTGTCTCTTGACATTGTATAAGCTCCGCCCCTTTTCCCTTTCTAACATCAGTAATATCTTGGTTTTTTTTTTTGTCTTCCTGAAAGCCACGCCCCCTTTTCCTTAAATGGCAAACACTCTTACTGAGTCGAGACTGAACATGATGGCAGCGTTTTACTAAAAAAAAGCTTCATATGCTTTTCTGTACGACTGAAATGATTTATTTGCTGTTGCAGAGCGAAACCAATAAACAAAAAAGGAGAAGGACACATGAAGGTCAAACCAAAACTCTTCCGCTCTTTATTGAAAGATGAAATTGAACCACAGAACGAACGTCACCATTCCCAGCCTGAATGCATAGCAAAACCTGTGGCATGTTTTTTTTTTTCTTTACGACGGTGATTACACAGCGATTCAGTCGCTTCTCTCGGTCAAAATGTGGAAATAAATGTTTTCTTTTTATTGCTTTAAAGATTTGTTTAAATTTGGCAATCAGTGTACAAGAAGAGGGAGATTGTCGAATACCTGTAGAAGGAAGAAACCTTCTCTTGCGGGAGTTTTTGGGTTGGTTTGGAGTTCCATCGTTATCAGGCTGCAGGTTCGTTTTACACTTTCATACACACGGGGCAAAAAGGGGATGTGTTTAAAACAGATTTGTCTTACAGGAGCAGAATATTACAATCAAGATGTAAAAAAAAAAAGAAAAAAAGAAAGAGGAAACTCTGAAACGACTTTTATCCATTTGCTGCTTTCAAAAGTCATGAACGAGACGACGCTGCAAACAGCAAGCCGGCACACGACAGCATTACTAAAGCGTGAGAACAGAGGAGATCACAGCCAGACATCTTCAAACAGAGGAATATTTCAAATCGATCGATTACAGGGACGGAGTGAACCTCTGGGTCACACGTGAGCTCAGAAACACTCATTGCATAATGCATGCTAAATAGCAGCCTATTCGAGAGAGACTCTGTGCACAATGTATGCTGCTACATCCTTTTTGCGCTGGTATGGGAAATATCGACTCTTTCCCGAGTAGATGAATAATTCCCCTTTGACATCCACATGTGAGGTTACATTTGGAAACTGGTTTAGATGCGGCACTGCGGAAGCAATCGATATTGGGGAAAGATTGTATACGGTATTATTGGATATCCATTTGCAGGATTTCTTTCGCCTGCTTTTTCTGTTTCCACTGTAAATCCATCCATGATTTTGTTTTTTTTCTTTGCAGTTGATCAGAAATTAATGTGGAAATTTGCTATGGGCTGCAATTATGAATAAATAACTGAATATTTGAGACACACACAAACACACACAGGCCTGGACAAAAAGAAATATGGTTTCGTAGTGGAAATCAAGGCAGTGGAATTGTTTCATTTGCATTTTAAACACAACATTTTTTCTGCCCAATCTTTGGTCCAGATGGGGAGTTCTTCAAATCCATTTCTGTACCAAATCCTTCCAGTGTGATCATCTGTCACCCCTTTAGCCACGTCTGGTGTAATAAACCATTGCATTTTCTATCACAGGTTTAATATTGCTCGGTCATAAGTATAAACACTACTGACTAACCACGTGGAGTAGGGTGGAGGAAACTTGCAAAAAAAAGAACCACTTGTAAAGAGTTACATAGTCATCAGAGACGTGTCGCTTTGCCACAATGTTGCATTCCAGTCTACACTGTGTTATTGAACTAACATGTACAGTAGGGAACTGATTATTGCGATGTTCCAATAAAACCACAATAAAAGTAAGCAATTATGAAGAGGCAAACTGTGTAGGAAGAAGCTACATTGATATTTATGTTGGTGGATACAACAGAAACATCTTTGTGATCGTTAAATCTTTAGTTTTACAGACTTTGTATGGTTAATAATATGCTGTCAAGTCTGGCAGTTCTGTTCACCCTCTGCTCTTGTCACAGTTTTGAACCAGGTACATTCTAAAAGTAAGATCCACGGCATGACAAGGAAGAGGCACCTACACACCCAGATCCATCAAGGTCACAAATTGGAAGATAATCTGGACCTAACATGATGGTCCGTGTCTGGAAGGCTGACTACTGAATCTTTCTTGGGAAGCCCCGAGTCCTGGCTTGGCCTCATCTGTGGTAGAGAGGCAGGTGAAAATGCTCCTACAGACATCTGGTGCTGAAGCGTCATCCTGGGGGAAATGGCAGCTCTAAAGCCCATGGGCCCGGGGAGGTTGTGAGGTGGTCCAATAGACGTGGAGGAAACTCTTGTGGACTGAGGTGGGCTTGGGGCAGCTTGTTGTACGGCATCATGGGGCAAAGACGGTTGGGAGGCTGAGAGAGCTCTGGCATCCTGGGTCATTGCATTCCTTGAAACCGTTGCTCTGTGTGTAGGGCTGGAAATGTGCTGCTGCACCAGGGAGAGCTGAGATCCTGAAGGAGCCCCCATGGGACTGGAGCCGTACTGGAATGTTCGAGCGCTGGTAACCAACGGGCTCTGGACAGGTGTGCTGATGAGGGCAGAGGGCATAGCAGTGCTGGAGAATTGTGAGCCCGTTGGGGTCTGCTGGACCCCGGGGCTGGCGATGTTTTGGACCACTTGGAAACGGCGTACCATGCGGGGGGACTGGAGAGCTCCGTGTGCTGCCAGAGGATTGACCATCTGGGGACAGAAACTCATAGCTACAGCTTGCTGGAGGGTGGCAATGGCAGAGCCTGTTGGAGGCTGACTGGAGGAAGGAAACATGGTCCCGTAGGTGGACTGAGTGGCTGACATGGCCCTGGGTCTTTGCAGGTCCACAAGTTTCACCATCTCCCGGTCGTACTTCACAATCTCCTGAATTAACTCATTCTCATGGTTGTTAAAAACTCCAGAGTTTAGGTCATGTTGCACTTTATGCATCAGAATGGAGTTCTTTTTGCCTGGAAACAAAAACAGAAGCATTGAGTTAACCAGTTATACACTGCAAAAACTCCTAATCTAGTCATCATTTTTTTTTTTATAATTTAAAGAATAAAATAGGATGCAAGAACAGATTGTGTGAGATTATGTTTGTTTTAAGATTATTTATCTTTTTTTTTATTAGTAAAGTTTCAAGTTATTTATTTTACCTGTAAATTGAGCTTAATTCCCATCAGAGACGTGATTTGAGGCCTTGTTTTTATTTTAAGACTTTATTGTAGCTGTAATAACTGGTTGTAAAGTTGCCCAGTAAAATAATGCTTAATAATCAAACTTAGGACTTTAATATTATTTATTCCAAATGATCAGCAGAGAAATGAGTAAAGTAGGCAGGAGTACAAGGAGATGCGGCAGCAGGTGAAGAGGGATGTGGTGAAAGCCAAGGAAAAGGCATATGAGGAGCTGTAGGAGAAGGTGGAGGGAGTATTTTGAGCAGCTGATGAATGAGGAAAATGAGAGAGAGAGAGAAGGTTGGATGATGTGGAGTTGGTGAAGCAGGAAGTGGATAGGATTAGTAAGGAGGAAGTGAGAGCAGCGATTAAGAGGATGAAGAGTGGAAAGTCAGTTGGATCAGATGACATAACGGTAGAAGCATGGAGATGTTTAGGAGAGATGCAGTGGAGTTTTTAACCAGATTGTTTAACAAGATTCTGGAAGGTGAGAAGATGCCTGAGGAATGGAGAAGGAGTGTGCTGGTACCGATTTTTAAGAATAAGGGAGATGTACAGACCTGCAGTAACTACAGGGGAATAAAGTTGATCAGTCACACCATGAAGTTATGGGAAAGAGTAGTGGAAGCCAGGCTGAGAGAAGAGGTGACCATCTGTGAGCAACAGTATGGTTTCATGCCGAGGAAGAGCACCACAGACGCATTATTTGCTTTGAGAATGTTGATGGAGAAGTATAGAGAAGGACAGAAGGAATTGCATTGTGTGTTTGTGGATTTAGAGAAAGCGTACGACAGGGTGGAGAGAGGAGTTGTGGTATTGTATGAGGAAGTCTGGTGTGTCAGAGAAGTATGTGAGGGTGGTGCAGGACATGTATGAGGACGGTGTGACAGCAGTGAAGTGTGCAGTAGGAACGACAGACTGGTTCAAGGTGGAGGTTGGACTGCATCAAGGATCAGTTTTGAGCCCTTTCCTGTTTGCAGTGGTGATGGACAGGTTGAAGGACGAGGTCAGACAGGAGTCTCCCTGGACTATGATGTTTGTGGATGATATTGTGATTTGTGGTGAGAGTAGGGAGCAGGTGGAGAAGAGCCTGGAGAGGTGTAGGTACATGCTGGAGAGAAGGGGTATGAAAGTCAGTAGGAGTAAGACAGAGTACATGTGTGTGAATGAGAGGGAGGGCAGTGGAGTGGTGCGGTTGCAGGGAGAAGAGGTGGAGAAGGTGGAGGAGTTCAGGTACCTGGGGTCAACAGTGCAAAGTAATGGAGAGTGTGTTAGAGAAGTGAAGAAAAGAGTGCAGGCAGGGTGGAGTGGGTGGAGAAGAGTGATAGCAGGAGTGATTTGTGATAGAAGAGTATCTGTGAGAGTGAAAGGGAAAGTTTATAGGACTGTGGTGAGACCTGAGATGTTGTATGGATTAGAGACAGTGGCATTGAGTAAAAGACAGGAGGCGGAGCTGGAGGTAGCAGAGCTGAAGATGTTGAGATGTTCGTTGGGAGTGACGACGATGGACAGGATTAGAAATGAGTTTATTAGAGGGACAGCGCATGTAGGACGTTTTGGAGACAAGGTGAGGGAGGTGAGATCATGATGGTTTGGACATGTACAATGGAGGGACATGGGGTATATCAGTAGGAGAATGCTGAGGATGGAGACACCAGGAAGGAGGAAAAGAGGAAGATCAAGGAGGAGGTTTATGGATGTGTTGAGGGAAGACATGCAGGTAGTTGGTGTGAAAGAGGCAGATGTAGAGGACAGGGGGGTATGGAGACGGATGATCTGTTGTGGCGCCCCCTAATGGTAGAAGCCAAAAGAAGAAGAAGACTTATGTTTTTTTATTACAGTGTTGTTCTGTAGTTTGATTTCATTTTCTCATGTTGGAGATTCAATATGTTTTATGTTGCAAAATTGTAAAATACAGAAGGTAATGATTTTGCGTTGTTTTTTCATTGTAACTACTGTACTACTACATTTGACTCAATAATTGCATGTGTGTGATCTTGATTTTAATAGTGATCTTGTTTAGAGTTTAAATGATTTGTCTTATTTTAAGACAGAATATATATAAGATGATTCTTAAATTAAGAGAAATTCTCTTGTTCTCTGGTTATTAAGATCTTTTTATACATATTAAGAAAAACAAATGGTTTAAAGTTAATTAGCAGGTTAGTGTTTAATTAAATTAGTCTGTGATTGGAATAAATGACATTTTGTTCTTTTCTAAAACTTGGATGTTTTCTTATTTTAAGAAATCTTACCATGTGTAATGATTTCTCTGCACTGACAGATCATTTGACTTGTTTTAATTCTGTATCTTCTTAAATCAAGCATTTATTTCTTATACTTAGACCCTGATTTTCTGCAGTTATTATTGTTTGCACTATTTATCAGCCCCCCTCAAGCAGAAGGGGGTCACCATACAGTACAACCAGCACTGATCCAATATTATTCTATGACACTAACATGGTAATGGGTACTTGTGCTGGTATCATTTTCTTGATCCATCCCCATTCTTCCTTTTAGGATGGTTTGGCTGCAGTGTGATTAGATTCCAAGCAAACCCTGATACAGTGTCACCTGATCACGGTAGGGGGCTAATAACGTGTAAACGTATCGTCTTGATGGTAACAGTACATGTTTACACACAACACAGCATCATTTATTATCACACTACCAGGTTGTTCTTTATTATCAAAGTTTTTTACAAGTGACATCTTTGCACCACCATAATTATGGTTTATTATTGTTGCTCCAGTGCAGTGTTGAGGACAGAAGGTCTGCTTAGTGGATATCAAATCCAGAACATGGAACGCAGCGATTTCTATTTCAAAAAACTGTAACACAAATTCCCAAATTTTCAAGGTTCATATATCAAGTATTGGAGCATCTGATTTTTACTGATGCAGATAAGAAAGCTTTTATCTGATTGCCAAAATGTACATAGGAAGCTTCAGAGATATGGTGTCCCCACCCAGTGCAGCAGGAACATTCAGGACATTTCTTTCTTTTATTTGCTGAGTCACTGTGCCACTTTCGCTAACATGAGATGAAGCATGTGGCCGTAGCCCGATCTCATCACCGCTACTGCTGAGAGCAAGCAATTCTCCAGGTGATATGACCTACCTCCTACAGACAAGAGCCTGACCATCTCTCTCCATTATACTCATCAACTCCCCCCCTCCCCCCTCTTCCATCTCAGTGTGACCTGAACTGCTGACTCGCATGTTCTCATAGATGTGAGCAGATGCATTCGTAAAAATAAGAACGTTTATATTGGGTACATCTTTTTTTTTTTTAGCTCCAAAGATTCTTCAGTGAAACACACACAGCGAAAAAAAAATTAGGCTAATTTTATCCCAGTCTTTAGCTAATGTCCAAATTGTGTCAACACAGGTCTGGCATGAGAGGACAGGACGAGCCGTGATTGTGTCTAGAATCCAAACTTATCTGCCAGCAGAACCGATCTCAGATGGAATGTGGATGCCATGGCAACCGCCGGGCGAGAAGCAGCCATGTAGGCGCTTTGTAAACATCTGAGATGGTCATGTGACAATCTGACATCAGCAGCAGACCGACCTTGGAAGAGGAGCATGGGATGTAGGAAGGAGGAGGAGGAGGAGGAGGAGGAGGATGGGTGTGGATTAGCAGATTGCATGTTTACATACTGTTGGTTGATTTCCATTGTTAAGGAAAATAAATGAAAGACAAAACTGGGATAATGATGAACTCATCTGACCTTTCAGTGTGCAGTAGCTGAAAGGCTTACACAAACAAATATAAAGTGCCCCATCATACAGATATACAGTAGATATAGACGCTAGATTGTTATATCTATTCAAACATTGGATTGGATTTCTTCCAACACAACCAGGTTTATCTCCCAAACTGCAGGAAATATCAGAAAGCTGCAGACTCAAATCACTGTGGATCCGAGCACTACAGAGCCCCGAACACCAGGACAGCCAGGCAGGAGTTTCTTCAGCCAGGCAATCATGAGCATGCAAGTGCTTTCCGCATTGTGCAATATAATAAAAATATATGCAATAACACTTTTTACTTATTTAATTCTGCCTTTTATTTATTCTTTTTCATTATTTTATATATTATTTCTATTTTATTTATCATTTATAAAAAAAAAAAAAAAAAAAAAAAAAGAGCAACTGGAAGCTTCTGTCAACGAAACAAACTCTTCGTATTGCGAACATACTTGGCAACAGAGCGCTTTCTGATTCTGGTTCTAAATTCTACATGATACATCAATTTTGATACAACATTCAAATACCATCTGATTATCTAACGAGATACAGAACAAGCGCTCATTCATTCATTAAGAACTCAATAGCAGTGTACTGAAGTTGATTCGCTAGCACTGAATTTGGATTTTTTTTTTGTGTCGGTTTGTTGTGTTTTCTGCATTCAAATGTTTTTTAATATCCTTATAACCAGTTTTGATGGTTTTGGTGCGTTAGGGTTGGAGGGTGGAGGAAAAGAGGAAGGTTTATGGATGTGGTGAAGGAAGACATGCTGGTGGTTGGATTTAAAAGATGCAGATGTAGAGCACAAGGTGATATGAAGACGATCCGATGAGGAAACTTGCTGGAGATGTGCGAATTCGTTCAAAGCAAAGGGGGACAATATCTGTAACCAGATGCTGAACCTGCTCAAACTTTTAACCATATTGAACTCTATAGAAAGGTAGTTTATACACCAGACTGCTCTCTGTTTACATTTCAATGTTTCTATATTTAAATGGTGCACTTGAGCTTCTTTTTCAGGTGAACAGGTATATATTAAGGGTGTAAATGTTAAAGGTACAACGGCACAATAACAACGAAAGGTAAGGTAAGGAACGCTCTTTCCGAGTTTGTAGCCGTCTGCAGCTCAATACTGAACCCAGACACAAAAAGATATCAATCATATCAACACACCTAACGTTCTTTATTTCTGAATAATGCAAATGAGCATCTTGTGTAACTCGACTGGCCATGTGGCAGCCTTTCAGTCGCTCAAATTGCTGAGTTGAATAAAAGACCCGTGTGTTGATAAAATGATGATACGATCAACAGATAAACACTTACCGATCCGATCCAGTCTGTCAATGGCTACGGTCTCGAAGGCTCTCCTCATCATTGGATATTCCTCCAGAACTTCATTAAAGTTGTCCACAGACAGTGAGTACAGGCGGCAGTAGGTGTCGGCTCGAACGCTGGCCGTACGTCTCCCCCGAGTCAGCAGGCAAATCTCTGAGAGTCATAGACATCACATTATCACAATTTGCCATATAACAACCACCAGGAGAGTTGATATCGATATGAACCCTGTCATGAGCCTTACATCTCCTTCACTCCTTTTGTCAATCTGTTTCTCAATCATATTTCCTGTAGGTTGTAAAAGTCTCTGGTAATTAAGATGATCATAACACTGTGCCTTTTGTTCAGAAAAAGGCTCCAGAGAATTCTCGAAATGCCCTCTGATTGGCATTTAACAGCCTGCACTTTAATTAATAGATTGAATGATATATTTAGCACCACATTAGCTGGTCTCTGAATGGGGTCAAGATTCAGATCCCTCGTGTTTCTGGGCATGTTGTTCATCCTCAAGGTCAGAGAGCCAACACCACAGGACTGGGAAGCACCAGCCTAATTATCACTCAGTCAAGAAGACACGTTACAGGTGGGACTCATGCAGCTGGAGACGTGGCCATGGTTCAGAGAGAGAGAGAGAGAGAGAGAGAGAGAGAGAGTGACAGAAGAGCTCACTTTCAATGTGGCTGATTCTATAACAATGATTAGAGAGTTTTGGTAAACTGGGATATTTGGATGCTAGTGATCGGAAGATCGGATCATTTTAGTGACTCAGTCCTTTAAATCTCATTCATTAAACATAACGAATCTTTTTTTCGAATCATTAAGTTCATTTCATTCCTTTAATCCTTTAATCGCCTTTATAGTGTCTATGGGAGTCACGTGATAAAAGGATGAACGACTCGGACTAAAGGAGTTGAGAGGTAAACTGTTTCCTCTAAATAACCTGAGGCAGATTTTGCGATCTTTTGCTCATTACAAAATGAGATTGATGGTTTCAATAATTGTGACGTGATAGTGGTGGTATTAAGAGGTGGATTAAGTCGGGAAAGTCCTCACTGAAGGCCCAGGTACCAAATGCACGGCCCGCCAACATCACCTCTGGTTTATTTATTAGTGATAAACTTATAGAGATGAATTAAATGAAAGATTTATATACAATTTATATTCTCTATTTCTTTGTAAAGACAAATATGTTATATGCTGGCAAACTGCTAACACTGTTAGATGTAGTGTTGAAAATATCCCAGTTCACATCAGAGGGATCGGTTCTCCATCAGAGAATATTTGCTCATCATATTTTATCTTTTTAAATGAACCACACTTATAGTATGTTGTTGAGAACATAAGCTGGAAAACTAAACCAAATGAAACTGTAATGAAACTGATATCATCTATAGAGTTATGACATTCTCATGTTAACCATCATGCTGCGTTACAATATTCCCATGCAGATTCCCAGACACACCAAATTGCCAAAAGTTTACAGACACCTGGTCATAAGCATGGTATGCGGTTTAGTTCTAATTAGCTCTTATAAATCCCCCCACTCTTCTGGGAAGATGCTTCAGTAGATTTTGTGGAGATTCATTCGGCTACAAGGCTGTTAGTGAAGTCAGATAGTGAGAAGGTGAGAAGGTGAGGAGGTTCTGGGGTGCAGTCAACATTCATCATATTCAATAGGGTTGGAGCTCCATAGCAGGAGATCTTCCATTCCAACCCATGCAAAGCAGATCTTCATGGAGCTGGATTTTGTCATGCTGGAACAGGTTTGGGTCTCCTAGTTTAATTGTGGGGAACAAATCGGATTTTAAAACCTCTTTATCTCCGTAAAGCTGCTTTGGGACAATGTTTTTTTGTTAAAATTGCTCTGAATTAAACTAAATGCATACAGTTTGGAGATGAACCACATACGGTCGGAAGAGTCAGGTGTCCCAATACTTTTGAGAGTATATATGCGTTATGTTTTTTTTTTCCAAACTTTAGAAAGAATAAAGAAAAGGAGAACGTCAGCGTATGACCTTGACCATCTGCATGAGTCATGCGAACGTGAGTGTGTTTGTGTGCGTGTGTCAGTCTCTCAGACGTGATATTCACAGCTCACAGGAGATCAATGTTCTTTTCTTGCACAAGGAAACGTGACCTAGTGTGTGTGTGTGTGTGTGTGTGTGTGTGTGTGTGTGTGTGTGTGTGTGTGATCAACTGAAGCTCAGGCTTGCATCACTTTTTCTCTTCATTAGTGCGCAAGTCGCGTTCCTGAGAAATAATGGTGCATTTTAAACATTTTGCGTACGCAGCAGTATATTTAAAGACAAACTACAGTAAAGAATCCGTAAGCGTCTCGCTAAAGTCAAACTCGCGTCCTCGCACTTGGAAGGTTGACGTTACAAATGACTCTGTCGTTAACGTCTGATAATTAGGTGTAATTAATTAGCCTTGTGTTTTGGATCTTTCGGCTTTCCTTTGGAACTCGTAGACTCCTGGCACATTCCCAGGTGAGTGAACTTCAGGGCTGATGGGCCAAAGATGTGGGGAAGAGACTCCGCTCTGTATAACGGATCAGAAAATCACTCGAACGCTTTGTAAAAATGGGACGTAGTAATAAAACTTCAGCATCGATCTTCTCGTCTTTCCACTCATATGATGATATTGATGTGCTTGAGAGTTTCTCAGAAAATAGAGACACCTTGGACACCAAACAATTAAATAAATGTTGAACTATCGTACACTGTATTGACAAAATTATTGGGACACCTGAATTTTCCAGCTGTGTATGTGGTTCTTCTCCAAACAGTTTTAATTTAATTTATTTCAGTTTTATTTGTAGAGCAATTTTAACAATAAAGCAGCTTTATGGAGATAAACATTATATGTTATAAATTTACAGAAGTTTGTCCCCTGGACGTTTTTTAAAGCTGAGAATGAAACCCAGCTTCACTTAAACCTGGAGACCCAACAAAGGGACTAAACTAACACTCTTGTGACTGAGTGAATCTCCACAAAATCTAGAACATCTTCCCAGAAGAGTGGAGGTTAACATAACAGCAAATGGGAATTTAATGCAGTGTAGGATGTTCAAAAAGAAGCACGTAACCATCTCATGCTCAGGTGTCCACATATTTTATATTCTATATAGTGTTGAATTTGTTTAGAAGTATTTTGTGTTCGTGAGGTTTTGGTCGAATATGAGCTCTGAGGCTCCTTGGCATAGATTCTATAAGTCTCAAGACTTGAACTGGAGAAACACACGCTGTTCTGTATTCTCTCAGAGGTGGTGTTTAGATGGTGGTGGTGGAGATCATGGTTTAGGCCCCTTAAGATCTTCATACATGATTCGCCGGGGTTAAGATATCCCCGAGGCCATTTATAATATTTTTATATTCATCAAACAATTCACTAATGTTTTCTCATATTTTTCCTTTAATTCGTTTTTCTTTCTTCCTCTTTTCCCTCTTAATTTCTCTCATTCATTCATTCCTCCTTCTGCTCTTCTTCCTTCTTTTCTTCCCCAAGTTCCTTAGGTCTTTTTTATGAATTTCTTTTTTAATTCCTTTATTGTTTCCTTTACTCATATGTTTAGCCCTTCTTCCATCTTTCCTTTTTTTCTCTGCCTCCCTCCCTCACACCTCTCTCACTTCCTTCCTTCCTTCCTTCCTTCCTTCCTTCCTTCCTTCTCTGTATTCTCTTCTTAGTTTAGTCTTTTACTTTTCTTCCATCTTTCTTTTTTCTTTCCTTTTGCCTCCTTTCTTCTCCCTTCCCTCCTTCCTTCCGACCTTACATAATTCCTTCCTTCCTTCCTTCCTTCCTTCCTTCCTTCCTTCCTTCCTTC
>JAAIIK010000451.1:938290-953078 GCA_014706435.1 Silurus glanis | reverse complement strand
CAGAATGATGAAGGGAAAGAGGCAGACATGAAGGAAGGAAGGAAGGAAGGAAGGAAGGAAGGATGTAAAAGGATGCAATGAAGAAAAGGGAGTGAGGGAGAAAGAGGCAGAGAGGAAGTAGGGAAGGAAAAAGAAGGGATAAAAAGAATGGTATCTGTGCTGCTAAATACATTTATATTTGCGTTACTGTAAACGACAAAATAAACGAATGAAGATTTTTCTCCAAACAATCCAGTCTGCTCTGAGTTACAGAGTCACAGCAGCCGATTCTCCTGAACTCCAACACACCTTTAACTTCCTGTTTAATGGAACACACACTTCACTCTGAACTCCTGTTAGTCCAGTTGATATTTGCGTTTTCATGGTTCTCTTCTCTGGATTTGTTTAATACACATCACCTGACTTTCCGTCCTGTTCAACTACGACGACTGACTTTCAGTTTGGATTCTTTGTATTATTTTTTATTCATTCACTTAAATGTCAGTTACATGAGAGTGAAACCAGTAGTATAGTATGATATGGGCCCAGTAACACCAATAGTAATGCTTGTTGTCATGGTTACAATCCAGCATCCTCTTTTAGAAATGGAAGGAATGAATACACACCTGTCAGCAAGTCAGGAAGGAGTGTTTTTCTGTCCGTGGTGAATATAAGCGTAGGTTCCACACTGTGTAATTTGCCTTTTAGCCTTGAACCAGCTTTCGAGCTCACGAGATGAGTGTTCACACAACAGAATCGTTTCCACACTGCGCCAAATCCAACTCTTATTATGCAATAGGTTAAAAGCTTACACACTGCAATAATTACAGAGATCTTACAGATGAACCGCTTTATCCTTCCAGCAAAACATCTTCACAATAAATCCATCTGGCTGTAATCTTCAGCTGTATCAGAGCAGTGTATCTGCCTGTCAGTGGATGGATGGATGGATGGATGGATGGATGGATAAATGCAGGAAATGAAATAGTTCTGCAGCTCTTCATTAAATGACAATCACATATACATTATATGGACTAAAGTATTGGGACACCTGACTTTTCCAGCTGTATGTGGTTCTTCTCCAAAACAAAGAAGGAGGCTCACGATTGTATTGAACGTCTTTGGATGCATTATTCCCCATTTGCATGTTTCAATAACCTCTATTGGTACCTCCACCTCCATCTGGAAAGATGTCCCACTAGATTTTGTGGAGATTCTTTTAGCTACAAGATTATTAGTAGGGTCAGGTACTGCTGTAGGTAAGATGAGGAGACTTGGGGTGCAGTCAGCGTTCACATTCTTCTAAACCTCCATTAAATACATTTCTAAAATCTTCCAGACTGTATAAATCAGGGGTCCCCAAACTATGGCCCTCACATTTGGAACGTCCTTCTGAACAATGCCAGAGACATATTTTTAAATCTTTGTTTAATTCATATTATATCTGCGTTTGATATTAAAGTTTGGATTTCAAACTAAAATATTCCCTGGTTATTAATAGAGATCGAGGTACAGATATTTGATCTCTGGAACGATTAGCTTTCAGCAAAAATCCATACCGGCTTCCGGCTGTCGTTGCGAGAGCGGCCTCTAGAGGCGAATCACTGAGGCAACATGCTGTTTGTTTTTACACACAAGACTGCGTGCTGCACGGAGAGTGCTGTATTATATTTGTTATTTAAATACTTTATTATATTTATTAATGAATATATTCATATTTATTTCCTTTAGCGCATTTTCATGATTCAGTACTTTATTTTTTGTAATAAAGTTCAGTATTGATGGATATGTAATTAATCAGTTATCAGCAAGTACAACCAACCAAGCATTTGGTTTGTCTGATTCACCCACCAACCACATGCACATACATAAGAAAGTAAATGTTTTTATTTCAATAGCAATAAATATGAAAAATGGCATTATAGCAGTAATAATGGTCTTTTAATAGGCGAAATATCCACAGACGCATTATTTGCTTTGAGAATGTTGATGGAGAAGTATAGAGAAGGTCAGAAGGAATTGCATTGTGTGTTTGTGGATTTAGAGAAAGCGTACGACAGGGTGGAGAGAGGAGTTGTGGTATGGTATGAGGAAGTCTGGTGTGTCAGAGAAGTATGTGAGGGTGGTGCAGGACAGGTATTAGGACAGTGTGACAGCAGTGAAGTGTGGAGCAGCCGAAAGAAGAAGAAGAAGAAAGTCATAATAAAATCTCCACAATAACACTGGTAGTCACTCTGGCTCATGTGCTTTTCTGTTAAAGACCGACCCCCTCGTAGGAAAACGTTTGGGGACACCTGGTTTGAAGAGTCTTTAAGTGGGTAAACTTTTAAAGAATTAACCCTGAATGCTTTACCTTTCAGACCAGTCGCTAAAGTGAGTGCAATGCTGTTACATAACATTTAGTGCTTTACTGCTGTACTGGGAATCAGGAAAACACTGTGTACAAAACAGTGTAAGACTTGATTGGGCAACAAGGGACGTTCTAATCACAAGTGTAAAAAACAGGGAGCTCATAATCACACACACACACACACACACACACACACACACACACACACACACACACATACATACGCATTGTGGTGAAGTGGAAACTAGCACCTTCAGGCCACTCCAGGTTATAGATAGGCCATAGCTATTTATATCTGTTTGTATGTGTGAGTGTATATAAAGACACGTACACATGTAAGAAAGTGAAAGTGAGTAGAACATACTGTACTGATGTTCACACACAGGTCATGACCTGGAGGGCACAGTGGTACACATCAACTTGTTAAAGTCCAAATGATGATCACTACACCTCGTCCAACCTGCAACGAGCACTTGATGTGATGCTCAAGGACCTCGTCTTAGTGTTTTAAGTTGAAACTGATGTCTTTATAAATGTGTGCTCTTGTTTATGTCTTGCACTACAGGCTGGATTCATTTATCATTTTGGTCCATATCTATAATAAACCTTTTCCTATCGACACCCGAACGCTTAGTTACTGCAGCTCCTAGTCCATACCCGAGCTTTTTCAAACTAATTCCAGCAGCACCAACGTCTCTATCAGTGCCATTCATTCCCAGCGCAGGAATTGTAGACGTCTGTTTGCTCCGTATCGTGGAAACCAAGCTGCTAGCTTTTCTCCCATTATACAGTACACGTTATCTTGTTCAAAGAATGGCTTTTGACAGGCTCTTAAGAGTGTTCCGTGGCTCTGTTGCCAGAAGCGTCCACACGTTAGACAGCTCTCTTTCAGCGCTCGGCTCGGCCGAGACGCACCGTAATGATTAATAAAAAGGAATGTCTGCCGCCTGTGACGAGATCTTCTGAGCACTCGTGATGGTCTCGTCGTTTTGCTAGGTCACGTTGTTATTAAAAAATAATAATAAAGTAGAGGTGGATTTTCAGGGAAAATATACTTTTGTAATATTCTGGTTATTAAAGATTGCATGAAAGTCCAACAATAGAAATAACTGTAACCGAGAGGGCGGCATTGTAGCGTTACTGCCTCATCAATATACATTTTTATATCCCACATTCTCTACACTATTGTGCCTTACACACATCCTGCACTAATATAACATCTCAACATTTATTCATGTATATATACAGTATATAGTGTACTTTCTCACCTCTTCTACACTGCCCATAGCCTTCACACGAGCTGGTATCAAAAGGTTTCAACACTAGTTTTGTAACACGACAACAGAGGGCAGTACAAGGCTGCATACACAGTCACAGGGAGCACCGACCTTCATAAGTCAGAGTGCCAAACGACATCGTCCTGTGTACATCAGGGGCTGTGGAACTGGTGCTAATCTGAAGACGTGTTACCACATGAGATATTCTGACCATGTGCGCCCTTGTGACCGAGCTCTTCTCATACGTTAGTTTCTCGCAAGAAAAGCAACACAAACTCACATCCGCATCCACCCTACATGCCATAATCTCAGAATCTCAGAAGATGCTCGACACACTTCGGAAAGAAGACTTCCAGGACATGTTCCAGAAGAACACTGGGAGCTGTATTGCTGTGCAAGAGGACTATTTTGAAGGCAAAGTGTGGAAACGTAAATAAATAAATAAGTACTTTCTTGTAAACAGAGTCCTGAAACTTTTTGATACCAACTCGTATTTGTTTGCTGTACATATATTTATCTACACGTCAATTTGCATAATTGCTACTAACTAACTAACAAAACAACTCATAACTAACTAACTATCATGGATCCCTGATTTGATTCTCAGGTTCCTGTCTGTGTAAAGGTTTCTAGCCCAGGCCTTACTTCTACTCATGTTCTTCCACAGAGACAAGAGAGTATGGAAATATTTGGTGTCATGACCAATAAAGTCAAATCCATCTCAAAGATCTCATGTGAATCTTACAATACAGAGTTCTTTCAGTAATATCATGAAACAGATATAATTCCAGAAATCGTATGCAATCCGAAGAGTTATTTTCAGATCATACTTTATCCTACACCGTCAGCCTCTGCATAAACAACACTATACTAACATTTCCACCTCATAGGGTTTGTATTTATCCCTTTCCATTTAAACAAAGACTTTACTACTTAATCAGTATGATCTGTGTAAACAGCACAGCCAGATTAATCCCTCAAACAGCTGCACACACTGGAAGGTCGGCCCTAACCACAGTGCTAATCTTCAGCAGTTTCTGGGTTAAATCACTGCTCAAATGAATTATAGAGGCTACTTGGAATACCTCAGTGTTCTCCGAATGTGCTTTGAACTTGCATGCCCTATTTCCATAGGTAGTAATGTGACAGAGGAACCTAATTCTGCTCGTGTTTTCTTTATATACAGTACGTCTTTGCTGTTCTCATCAATGTCACCTTCCATGATATGTATTGATTGATGGCCTGGAGAACTTTCCATTAATATCACAACACTCCTTTACTATTCATGACATTCCATTGAGTCGCTGAGAATACTTGTTTCTCTTTTAGGTCCCACCGCGTTCTAGAAAAAATCTCTTTTCAAGAAACAAGAAAAGATAAAAAAAAAAAAAAAAAAGGCCAGGTCTGGAAAAGAGCAGGATCAAAACAAACTACGCAACACAAAGATCTAATAGGGTGCCAAATGGTTGGAGACATAAGGAGATGAGCTGCAACGCAGGGACACTGCAGTAAACAAACCACCAGATGCCACTGTGAGAATCAAAGCACTAGCCATTACTGCGGCCAGTGGATCAGACGGAGAGACGCCAGATCTAGACTACCCAGAGATCTGTGTTGCATCAGTGGTCAGCCGGAGCAGACCCGTTCGTGCTAAACAGGAGATATCTGCTGACTTTGATCTGCTGAGCTCAAACATTAGATGGCACATGTAACAGGCGCGTGCAGGTGTGTGTTGCTCAAGGAGAACCTTTCCCACCTTTTCTTGGTATTGGCGGCGTGACGAGTCCAGCGACTGGATGAGTGCGGTGGCGTGGCCGATGAACATGGCGTAACAGGTGGCTCCCACGATCATGCTCAGCATGGTGAGCCAGATATCAGACATGCTCTCCGGGGCCTGGCGTCCGTACCCGATACACAGCATATGGCTCATGGCCTTGAACAGGGCGAAGGAGTACAGCTCGCTCCAGGAGTCGTTCTGCACAGAAATGAATGTGGTTATTAGTTCTCATTAAGACAATTATCACTAAACATGTATCTCTGAGAAGCTTGTTTGCTATAAAACCAAAAGTTTCTTATCTGTTTGCAGTTTCATTGCGATAGATTCAGTATCCATGCTTTCTGTTTCAGCCTTAAAAAAGCACAAAGAAGTGTTTTTCTTTGCACCCAAGCTTCTGTCTTGGCCTGCACCTCTCACACTCTCTTTCTGGTTGATGCGTTCACATATGCAGTGTTCTTTGAGATTAAATCCTAAAGTATTTCTTACTTGTTGTGGTTCCTTAAGCAGGAGAAAACCCAGCAATGCAGCTAAACCAAACTACAACTCCAATTCCAAAAAAGTTGGGACACTGTGTAAAACGTGAAAAAAACAAACAAAAAAAACCAGAATGCCATGATTTGCAAATTTCATACATTTATATTATATTTACAATAACACACACACACACACACACACACACACACACACACACAAATCAAATGTTTAAACTGAGAATTTATACTATTTTAAGGGAAAAAATAAGGTTGTTTAGAATTTGATGGCTGCAACACGTCTCAAGAAAGTATGGACAGGACCATGTTTCCCACTGTGTAGAATTGCGTCTTCTGTCCATATACATCTGGGAACCGAGGAGACCAGTTGCTGAAGTGTTGGGAGAGGAATGTTGTCCCATATGTGTCTGATACAGGATTCTAGCTGATCAACAGTTCTGGGTTTCCTTTATTGTGCTTTTTGTTTCTTGATGTTGACATGGTGAAAGGTCTAGACTGCAGCAGGTCAGTTCAGCACCTGGACTCTTCTACTATAAAGTCATGCTATTGTAAAAGATGCAGTATGCAGTTACTGTAGCAGTGTCTTGCTCAAATATGTAAAAGATGTTTTCTGGATGGAAGCATTTGTTGCTCTAAAAACTGTATATAGCATATATCAGCATTGATGGAGCTTGTTTGAACTGAGCAATGATAACAAGCCAGATGGTCCCTCTCCTCTTTAGTCCGGAGTTTCTGGATCATGTTCAAGCATGCCTTCTTCTTCTTTTCATGGTAGAGATTTAACCTGCATTTGTGGATGGCATGCAAACTGTGTTCACAGACTATGGTTACTGGAGGTGTTAATGAGCCCATGCAGTGATTTCCATTATAGAATCATGATATTGTAAATGCAGTGCCGCCTGAGGGCCCGAAGATCACAGCCATCCGATATTGATTTTCACCCTTGTCCCTTGAGATTTCTCCACATTCTTTGAAACTTTTGATGATATTGTGTTCTGTAAATGATGAGCTATTCAACTGTTTTGCAATTTGATGTTGAGGAAAATTTTTCTGAAGTTCTGAAGTTTGTAGACACAGTTTTTTAAAGATTGGTGAAGAGAATCTGCCTCTCTAATATATAATATTTTTACCCAATCATGTTTTAGTTGTAAATTAACCTCATTAGTTGCAAAAAAATTATTTAAAATAAAATTATTATAAACTAAACTTATTCTTTCCTTAAAATGGTTCATTTCCACAATTTAAACATTTGATATGTTTTCTATGGTCCACTGTAAATAAAATCTGGGTTTATGAGATTTGCAAATCACTGCATTATGTTTTTAGTTACATTTTACACAGTGTCCCAAATTCCCATCTGAGCCTGTTTAGATCTTCTGTGCATAAACAGTGAGTCAAGAAAGCAGCAGCAAGGGTCCTTACCAAAACCAGAAGATATGAACACAACATCTCTATCTTATCCACTCTACATTGTCTCTCATGCCACAGTTCCTGAACAGACTTTTGGTATCTTTTGATCCACCACAACTACTTCAATCAAAAGGTGCAGGCTATTTGTTGGTACCTTTACTTTGATTATTTCTGCAGGGGCAGATCTTTTTCTTAAAAAGCCCTGTAGTTATGGAACACCCTTCCAATTAGTATTCTGGATGCAGACTTTCAGAGTCAGTGTTCAAGTCTTGGTTAAAAACATTTGTTTATTCAAGCCCCCTGTGAATACATTTTTCTTAGGTAAAGCAGTGTTTTGGTAAACCAAGATGTTTGGATGCTGATGTCCCCCCACACACTTACAGAAGGTTTTATCTCAGAGCTCCCTCATGTCTGTGTAACCTTCTGGCTCTAGCTGACAGTTATAATGTCTTGCTTGAGTCTCTGCTTGCACTCTGATCACACTGTACACTGTTTTTTTAATATTCTATTATGTAACAATAAGGAGATCTAATAATCTTTTTCTTCCTCTCGGTCAAACGAAACATGCTCCTGAGATATCAGTGATTATGTGTCCTTCTGTTCTCCAGACCTGCCTGATTCAGCATGATGCCCTGATGGAAACTACTCAGTGCTGCTGAGAAAGGTTACAGTGTGAAACCAATCCAAATCAAATTTCACTCTAATTGAGACTCGGCACATAAATCGATACGATCGAAAGTTTGTGTGGAGCTTGATATCTTCCCTTTAACTTCAACAATGTTTTTTGCAAGGATGTAGAGAACTTTACTGCTGTCTTTTCAGTTGCCTTTGGGGGTGTGTGTGTGAGGGGTTTTCTTTTCTAGGGATGGTAGAATAAACACTACATTCAAAGCTAAATGCTGTGTAATGCAACAGTGCTAACCTGGAATAAACAAGAAGGTTCATTTGTTTGTTCACATTCTGTAACTGATCCCACACAACCGGTTGAGACACATTCACTTCATCTTCAGACCGGATCAATTCGATTGATAGAGTTTCATGGAGCCATGCAGGAGACATTGATCAGTTTGCCACCAGGCCACAGCCTGCAATGTGGTGCTTCAGTAAACATCTAAAAAAAGCCTCAGGGAGGCACAAGGACAATGACATGCTAATGCCTGCATTTAGTCAACTCACGCGTTTCTTTCCCCCTGAAGATATTCGATTCCTGTGCCATTTGTGTACCATATTTTGTCTCCTTTTCAAAAAAGTAATTAAGCATTTAAATTCATTTCCGTTGAGGAAATTAGGACAATAATAACAACATATTTGGATAAAACAGGATTTTTACATTTACTTTTGGTGCACACCAGAGTAACATTATAAAGGGTGGCGCAGGGAAACGGGAATCTTTGGAACTAGGAGTTGGCAAACCCTGGGACATCTGTAATAGTTTGGAAACAGTGCGAGCTCGTTTCAAATCCCTTGCCGTTAGATATTACGAAGCAGCAGAGTGGAGCAAAACGAGCGTTCACTATAGTGATAGTGTGAGAGCTGCACAAAGGGATCTTCTGCAGTTATGACATCATGGTCGTGCCCTATTTGCTTGTTGTGAAGAAACGGGTTCAACCTTAAAAAGCAAGTCCCCAGGTGGTGTTGAACGGCCTGGGCACCAGAGAATATCAAGGCTCTTTGAGCTGCCATCGTGAGGAGCCATGGTGAGCATGGAGGAGCCATGGTTTTGTCTTTGTTTTTTTTTGTTTTTTGTTTCCCCTTTTGAATCAGAGGAGACCGAAAGCAAGGCACCATGTGGAACATCTCAGAAAGGTAGAACTTATTTTAACAGCAAATAAAAACTAAATGTGGTGTTCAAAAAGAAGCACATACTAATCGTATGTTCAGGTGTCCACAGAAACTCTTCTCCATATAGTGTTGTAGCTTTATTTCAAATCCTTAAAGGTCAAGCAAAAAGTCTTGGTCAGAAGCTTCTGGATTGGACTGAATGACAGAAAGAGAACATGCACTGTCCACGTGTCTCATGTTGTGGAGACACAGCGAGGCACTGCAGTGGTAATTGAATAAATAAAGGGTCTTAATTAGCTGTAATGCATGAGGTCTCTGCTGTGGAGTTTTCTGTTGCTTACTGGACTATGAGAAAAAACAGCTGTATCTCAGATCTATGTGTTTAAGGAAGAGAAAGATGAACTGATACACTGTTTGTAAAAGGTACAGTACATTAGGCATGGGTGGAAAGAGCAATTCTCAAGTAAAACTACTGTTACGTCAATAAAATTTTATCAAAGTACAAGTTACAGGTTTAAAAATCTACTTTAATTAAAAACAAAATCTCGTTCACTCATTTACTCAGAGTAGAATTTATTTGCATTTGGTCTCCGACAATTAATTAATCAGTGCAGTAGTTTCTGGGCAGCAAATTTTCCCCTTGGATTAATAGTATTTAGTTATTTATTTTACTCATTAACAGATATGATTTAAGAAAACCCAGCCATCAGTGTTACACCAGTCAGGTCACTCTTAGTGCCGGTCTCAAGCCCGGGTAAATGTGGAGGTTTGTGTTATGAAGGACATCCAGTGTAAAACGTGCCAAATCAAACATGCAGATCACGAATCAGAATTTCATACCGGATCGGTTCGAGGCCCGGGTTAACAACAACCGCCACAGGTATCGTTAGCCGACAGGGTACTGGTTTAAATTGGGCTACTGTTGGCTGAAGGAGGAGAAGGAGAGGGGGAAGACGTCTACAGAGACATCAGGGAAAGGAGAAGTGGAGGAGAGTGGAGGTTCGGGTTGGTACAATAAATGTTGGTACTATGACTGGTAAAGGGAGAGAGGGAGCTGATATGATGGAGAGGAGAAAGGTAGATATGTTGTGTGTTCAGGAGACCAAGTGGAAAGGGAGTGAGAGCAGGAACATTGGAGGTGTTTAAACTGTTCTATCATGGTGTGGATGGAAAGAGAAATGGTGTAGGGGTGATTCTGAAGGAAGAGTACAGTAAGAGTGTAGTGGAGGTGAAGAGAGTTTCTGATAGGGTGATGAACGTGAAGCTGGAAGTTGAAGGGGTGATGATAAATGTCATCAGTGCTTATGCTCCACAAGTGAGTTGCTAGATGGAGGAGAAGGAAAAGTTCTGGAGTGAATTAGATGAAGTGGTAGAAGGTGAAACTAGGAATGAAAGATTGGTGATTGGGGCAGACTTTAATGGGCATGTAGGTGAAGGGAACAGAGGTGATGAGGAGGTGATGGTAAGTATGGCCTTAAGGAGAGGAATGTGGAAGGGCAGATGGTGGTAGATTTTGCTAAAAGGATGGAAATGGCAGTGGGGAACACTTATTTTAAGAAGAAGGAGGATCAGAGGGTGACGTATAAGTCTTTTATCCGGGCTTGAGACCGACACTAAGAGTGACCTGACTTGTGCAACATTAATGTCTGGGTTCATACAATAAAATTTATAATTACATATAATAATAATTGTAAGAATAATAATGGCAGATTTAAAAATTACAAATGGGATTTGCTTTTAACCATTTATTTTCATTTATATTTAAATGTTAAAAAACTTGTACTACTCCTAAATTAAATTATTCCAATAGTTATTGGCTCTAACAGAAAAGACCATCCAAACATTCTACACCTGATCTGTACAGCAGTCTCCTCTCGTAATTTCTCTTGTTACTCTGCCATTATTATCCTTCTGCATTATAAATGGCATAATATGGGGAAGTGCATAACCTTTTAAAATCGTAAAAATCAACCAAGTATCAACCAAATGTTTAATATTATCAAAACTCAATAAATGATGTTTTTGAACTATGTTACAATAATGATTATTAGACCTCTGAACAAATATTTTAAGCATCTGTTTGTAAAGAGATTCAATGATTTTAAAACTTAAAAAAACTGCTCTTAGATAGAGTTCATGAAATGGTTTGCTGCTTCTATTGTTAAACATGGTCTTAAATGCCTGAATTTAACCAAATCAAATATTATTATATTATTGTTCAACCCTGAATAACCCTGTATTGTGTGGGTTAGTACCTAAGTATGTGTGGCCTCAGCTGTAAGAAGCCTAATTGAAGCCACTGGCAGTCACTACGGATGAACAGGCTTCATACCTGACTGCTTACTCGTATCTACATCAAAAGAATCACCTCTTATTTTGTTTCGTGTCTCTGTGAACCTAACTGAATGTATCTGTTTAGAGCATTTGTTTATCCTGAATAATTTTCCTACAATACAACCTTCTTCTGACTCATCACCTTTATCCTACGACGAAACACTTTTCATCATGACATCCTGAGTGGTCTCTATTCCAGGATCTCTCTGCCCCAAAAGGCATGATGGGATGAAAATGTTAGAAATGACACATGATCTCAACCTAGTAGATATTAGTACCTAGTAGACGCTAATACCTTCATTACCAAACCAAAACAGCAATAGGAATATATTTTCTGAAGCATGGTGTACATTGTTCTCGTACAGTCCCAATCATTTGTTTGTCCTTCTCCAATGTAAATCGAAGCAGTATAGATTTCTTCATGTGTGTTGAGCATTTATTCTACATGATATGCGAGTGACAATGCAGGGATTAAAGGAAGCTGGGTCACAGATCACACAGTACAGATGGATCAAAGAGGATGAAATGACCTACCAGGCTGGAAATAAGGTCCTGCAGGAATTATATGCAAACCATCTGGATATTATTTATGTCAGACAAAATGAAATTCTAATATGATTAGCTTTCTACTACAGACAGATACGACCTCTGTCATTCGCCTAATGACAAACTTTTCCCCTGATTTATTTTCCTGTTCACTCTATTAGATGGTGAAAAACCATTAATGTTCAACAATTAAATAAATGTTTTCATCTTTCATCGTTTCAACGTTGGATATCTGATTAAATCTCCAAACATGTATTTATAGCAGCTGTTCTAAGCAGTAGTTTCGCTCATGAAGGCTTCGAATCAGATTTGATGAAGTAATTTCTCATGTTTACACTAATTTAATGAGAAAACCACATGTATTTAATCTTTATGCCTATCTTCAGGACGTATTGTAGATGTGAATTATTGTGTGTGTGTGTGTGTGTGTGTGTGTGTGTGTGTGTGTGTGTGTGTGAGAGTAAATGCTTTAACCTTCTGTCAAGCTACGTATGACCCAGACATACCAATGATCCTGTAACCTTCTGCTCCCTGGACCTGACTGATCCTGCCATCCTGATGCTCTGATGAAGTTCTCATCAATGGAAAACCACTCGCTACTATTCAATGCAAGTCAGTTTTATTTGTAGAGCTCTTCTAACAATGGACATTGACTCGACACAGCTTTACACAAATAAAGCAGTTATAATGTTGTATAAAAGAATGTTGATGTTTAGTGCCTATACGTTTGTTCTTTATGATTGTAAGTTTATCCCTAATGAGTGCTCCAGTCGTGACTCTGGTGAAGGAAAAACTCCCTGAGATTTCATGGGGAAGAAACCTTGAGACTCAAAAGGGAACTTTATCCTCAACACCAAATGTCCATTCATTACAGTTCCATCATTGTTGAGGTGATTACAGTTCAGTGATGGATGTGTTAATGAGGAACTGTCCATGGTCCTGAACCATTGTAGCAGACTGTTGACATTAATTACAGTCCAAATCCATCCTCAAAGTTCTTGAGCTGCTTGTTAACTTCATGGATCTTTAGGCTGTTGAGATGGAACCATCCCCACACAGAGTGGCCTCCAATTGAAGAGAACTCCATCATGAGGTTGAGCGTCAGGACAATTTGAGCAGATCGAAAGAGAAGAAATGGATAGGAACACTGGCCACTGGTACCTCGGGACTGTTCTGTTCGGCCACTGGTACCTCAGGACTGTTCTTCATTACAGTTCTGCTACAGTGACTTGGAACTGCAATCTCCATGAACAGTTTTGTACGTGATTCTCCATCAGGAAACAGCTGGTAACCTCAACAATGATGGAACTCTAATGAATGAATTTCCAAAGTCACTGGTTTTCAAGCTCTTGCTACAAAAGACATTAAATTAAAGTTTTTGTTTCCCCTTTGAACAGATGGAACTAATTAGATTATTCTTAATTTATTCTTATTCTGAATCTTAATAATTATTATTAAAATGATTCAGATTAATCAGAATTCAAGATTTTGAAGCACAGGTCATATCCTGAACCAAAATGTAAAATTTCTCGTCAGCATCTGGCAGACACCCTTATCCAGAGCACTTAAGAGTTAAGAGCCTTGCTCTAGGAACCAGCAGGAGTGAATCAGTGATGCTGGAATTTGAACTCATGACCTTCCAAACTAGAGGCCAATGCCTTAACCACTGAGCTACCACCTCCCTAATGCTATAGCAGGTCATGGATAAATACTGTACATCTGCACTCTAGTCAGCTTTTAACATCTTAACAACACTTGTCCATTTTTATACATTACTGTGAATGAACATTTGCAATCCTGTAGAATTAAGACCCCCAGAGCAGCCAGGCACTTGAAATGAAGCAGGATGGAGAAGCCCTGGTTCATTAGACAGATCATTTACCTCATTCAACTGTGTCAGTTGTTCAAAGCAATTCTCTACCATGGAGCTGCTGAAGCTGATTGCTACCTGATTGCTAAGTGATGCCCAAAACCAACATGGCTGCATTTGGGAAGAAAGTGGAAGAGCTCATTGTTAACAGTGCTTGAAAATCTGAGCTGGAAATCCAGTCATATGGTAGATATCCACGTTCAAATCACACTGTAAAAAATGTATTAATAAAAAGTATAATAAATGAGTTTGATGTTTTACAGTTGAATAAAGAAACCCACATGGCATTAAAGGAAACCGTTATTTATTTAATGACCTTTGCAGTGCCTCGCTGTGTCTCCACTACATGACAGACATGTGGACAGTGCTTGTTTTCTTTCTGTCTTTCAATCCAATCCAGAAGATTTCTGACCAACATTTTAGGTTGGTCCTAAAGACTTTTTAAGGATGTGAACTACAGCTACACTCTATGAATAAAAATTTGTGGACACCTAAAAATATGACTGGCATGTGCCTTTTAAATATCCCAGTCCACATTTATTTCTCATTTACTGCTAGAATAACCTCCACTCTTCTGGGAAGATGTTCCGCTTTAAATTAATGAAGATTCATTCGCCCACAAGGGTGTTAATGAAGTCAGGTACTGATGTGGAGGCCTGGGGTTCAGTCAGCGTTCACATTCATCATGTTCAATCAGAGTTCTTTAGCAGGAGATCCTCTAATCCAAATCTTGTAAAGTAGATCTTCATGGAGCTGGCTTTGTGCACAGGCTCATTGTCATGCTGGAACAGGTTTGGGTCTCCTAGTTCACATGAAGGGAAAATTATATTCTACAGCATCCAAAGACGTCTTTTACAATTGTGTGCCCAAGTTTGTGGCAACAGTTTAAGGAAGAGCAGCATATGGCTGGAAAGGTCAGGTGCAGCACACACACACACACACACACACACACACACACACACACACACACAC
>JAAIIK010000451.1:908176-938280 GCA_014706435.1 Silurus glanis | reverse complement strand
ACACACACACACACACACACACACACACACACACACACACACACACAGATCAGTTCTGCTACAGTATTTTTTAAATACTTGGTTCAGTCTGCTAAAATGCATCATGATTTATTGCCTGCTGGTCAACAAGTGCTGCTACAGCTGCTATCACAATCCTATTATAGACTTTATACATATCCTGAGCTCCTCTAAGAACTGAGCGACAGATAGACAGATTTTTTTATTGTTATGGAAAAATTTTAGATGCCACTGTCCTGCATGCATCCTCCAGCATCCTCACATCAGCAGGTGGGCATCAGCAGCTGTTCCCGTAAATTCAGTGCAAAAGCAAAAACAGACACAATTCACAGGGGAAAGACTGAAACACCCCCCTACACACACACACACACACACACACACACACACACACACACACGCCTCGGCTTGTCAGGGTCTCTCAGCAGAGTGACAGCGGCTTTGAGGTAAAATTCTACTCCTACTGAGTCTCGACGTATTTTCATCCATCAGAAGATAGTGACTAATCTAAGTGTAGGTGTGGAGAGAAATCGTAAACCATCCTCGAGTCGACGTGAAACTGCTCAAACACTCGAGTGTGTGGTTTCCTGTCAACAATAACTCGAGGAAAGGTGAAAAAATCCGAACCACTACTATATAATCGATGTCCAGATTGGTGTGAGAAAGTATTGAGATTTGTAATTTTCTTCATCTTTATCTGTTGCTAATGGATAATAAAAAACACGTATTATTGCAATACATCCTAATATTGTGTAGAGATATTTTCAGGACTCCAGGTGAGGAGCTCCAGGTGAGGAGCTCCAGGTGAGGAGCTCGCATGGCAAAGCCTCGCTGTCACTATCACTATACCCTGTGTTGTCTTCTTATTTGGTAATTATTATTTGGTAATAATCTTATTTAATAATTTGGTAATAACTGGAGGTCGACCAGTAGTGGATTTTACCGATGCGATAGCTAGTTTGGATCGTACTCGCCAGTAAACGATTAAAGAACCGATAGTTTTTAAAATGGATACTGGATTAAAATAAAAATACATAACACTCCAGTAAAACAGTACTGAACTTTATTACAAACATAAAAAAAAAAATACTAAATCATGAAAATGTGCCAAATGAAATACATGTGGATATTTGAATTATATTAATAAATAATTATATAAATAATAAATTATAAATAATAAATAGAATATAGCGCTCTCCGTGCAGCACGCAGTCTCACGTGTAAAAACAAACACACGGTGTCAGTGATTTGCCTCTAGAGGACGCTCTCGTAATGACATCGGAAAAATATCGATTTAATCTGCAAAACTGATAAATCGGTCGACCTCTAAGAAAAACGAGATTTTTTGCTATTAAAGTGCATTCATTTGATTTTTTGCTTAATCTGCAACAGAACCACCAAAGCTCATTTAATAAATACAGGTAATCCCAGACTTACGATGTGGTAATATGGAAAGTGGAGAGATGTCCTAGTCTACCCAGGAGTCTTAAAGAATGGTGATCAGTAAGGGGTAGTGCCATCTAGCAAAACAGAGCAATTTACAGTACAGTAATGTATAAACTATATTCAGAGCCGACATGCTCTGTTCAAGTGTCCGGCGATGCCAATAACAGAGAGACAAGAGTTCAAATTGGGCTTTAAAACTCCAAAAACACAGAAAAATATATGCACTATAAATCCTGGCAACATCCAGAAGTTTCGTACCACATACACGCTTCTACGTTTCCCTGCTATGAGCAATTTTATTTTGTCGTAACGTCATTGTAAGATCGAGAAAACATCAGACGAACCATCGTAAATCAGTACCTGTACATTGAATGGGATGAAGAAGTGAAGCTGAGGCTGATTTCTTTAAAGCCCAGACTGTAGATTTGTGCAGCCTGTCAACCAGTTTGAACAAATAGATCTTTAATCGGTCCAGGAGCAGAGCCGAGATTGTGCAGTGTAAAATAAGGAACTTTACTGAATAGATTTGGATGTAATTACATAATACAGCCAAAAGTTTGCGGACACCTAAGCATAAAATTTGTGTGTGCTTTTCGGATAGCGCATTCCACATTTAGTCCCCATTTGCTGTTATAATGAGCTCCACTCTTCTGGGAAGATGTTGCACTAGATTCTGTGGATAAATAAATAAATTCTGCTTCTCGTTTTCCACTCCAACAAAAAAAAATGACCCAATAATCTTTGTAAAAAATAATTCACACCCGATGATCAATTTTATAAACCACACTTACCACCATCTTGTTGAGGGAAACCCAGCAGTCAGAGGGAAAGTCTTGCAGCATGGGCACCAGGAACTGAAGGCAGCCGTCCCAGTGACACAGCAGCAGCATCATCCCGATCAGGTTAATGATTCTCATGACAGCGCTCGCAAGGTCATAGGTCATGTGAAAGATCTGACAGGGAACCGAGAGTGAGAAACGTCAGTGTCAGAGCTCAGGGAGGAATCAATTATTATATGGTTGGATAAATCGTGAGTTATTAATACTGATGAACGATATGAGCCTTCTTGAAGCTGAAGGAGCCTGAAGAAGGTGTGTCCTGCCCAGGAGACAGTGTGATGCAAAGTGAAGAAGGCAGAATCTTGTCACTTAAGTTTGAGATTCATACAGACCAGGGAGTCAAACAGTACATTTACATTTACAGCATTTGACAGATGCAATTATCCAGGGTGACTTACATTTTTTATCTCATTCATACAACTGAGCACCTACTGGGTTAAGGGCCTTGCTCAGGGGCCCAGGAGGGGCAACTTGGTGTGGCTGGGATTTCAAATCCCATCTTTTGGAGATGGTGATACAACTGAGTAATTAAAGGTTAAGCGCCTCGCTCAGAAGGGACTTGAACTCATATCCTTCTTTATCCAAATCCTAACACTTTAACCACTGAGCAACCACCTCCTACGATAGGAACATAGAAGATAACTTTGTAATGAGGTTGATATACTTATCAAATAAATAAATAAATAAATAAACATAAAAAATCTTTAGAATTACACTATCCAGATGAGAATTGGTTCGCTCATGATTCTATGTTTCTTCCTCATAGCGTTTCAAGATGCTGATATCCTGAATCTATGCACACCATATGGCCAAAAAACCCATACCATAGAGATCCTGGAGGTACTTTTTGAACATCTTATTCCACATTTAGTCCCCATTTGTTGTTATAAAAACCTCCACTCCTCTGGGAGATCCTCTTCTAGATGAAGATCTTCCACTCCAACCCATGTAAAGCAGATCTTCATGGAGCTGGCTTTGTGCACAGGGGCATTGTCATGTTGGAACATATTTGGGTCTCCTAGTTCAAGTGACACATTATGCACTTGTGCAATTTCCCCTACAGCACATTTACAGCACATCATTAATGAGATATGTGTATTGCACTCATTTCTGCAGAGCTTTTTGTCAGTCTGGCAACTCATTGGAAACCCTTCAGCCTTCTGAACAACTTCAACATTTCTGACAGCCTGACATCATGCTAACATTCTTGAGAGTGACGAATGATATACAAAAGAATGTCTCTTAAAATGAGCAGGGTGAAGAGAAGCCATGGTAGCAGGTGGGGATATAATTAGGTTAGTAATTAAAGCTCATGCACAGTGATAAGACGAGCACTCAAAGCCGAGTCAGCACAATCAGATAGTCTTCATAACCGCATTATTGTCTAACATAAGATTTGAACTTGTGATCAAGAGTCCAATGGCTTAACCCCTGAGCTTCCACCTCCCTACTAACAATAACCCAAATAAGAAGTCTGCCTTTACTGATCAAATATCCTCCCGGAGACAATATGAGGAGGAAACGTTAAGAGGAACCAGACTCAATCTGGAACCCTTTTCCTCATCTGGGTGACACTGAAAGAAAATTCCTTATAGTTCCATCATTGTTGGAGACTTGAGTGTAAACCCTGCCTGTACTTAACCATTGTAGCAGAACTATTCATATTAATTCCAGTCCGAATCCATCTTTACAACTGGTCATGTGGAGCCATCCTCAGAACCAGTGAGTGGATTCCCTTTGAGGAGAACTTCATCAGCCACACAGAGCATCAAATCATCATTAATTACATCACATTTATATAACTGAGCACCTATGGGGTTAAGGGCCTTGCTCAGGGGCTCAGGAGTGGCAGCTTGGTGTGGATCCAAAGTCCAATGCCCCACTCTCTTGAATCCAAAGAAACAGTTTGGTTTGATGATCTTAGAAGAATTGTAACAAGTCTACAGATTGTTGACCGACCGTATGGTCTGTAATTATGTTCCTAAACGAATCAAGAATATCCCACACAACACTGTGATTTATTCCACTACACGTCTGTGTTTATAAAAATATACATCCTGTGCACATTTCATATGCATTTTATTCCTGAAGCTCCTCCTATTGTCACCACTGGAGCTTATTATACATTACAGTTATAACCCCCAAGCTTCTAAAGCCGACATGCCTGGACATTGTTTAACAAAAGCCCCCAGGGGTATTAACAGACCACCTCTCCTGCTCGTTTGAGACCAGCATTGTGGTTTCTTTTCATATGTAAAGTAAAAGCTGAATACAATAGTCAGAATGTTCCATTACAGCAGCTCTGAAGAGCGTTATGCAGTGACGAGAGGTGAAGGCTCATGAATGAGATAAATGCCTTTCTTTCCTCTGATGCTGTTGGCACTCGGATGAATGACAAATTTGGATTTATTTTATAGATAAAGGAAAGGCAGAGGAGTTCAGCCGCTTTGTACGTTGGAGTCACTTTAGATGGATGTTTCTGTGAACTAAAGTGGAATAGCCTAAAAAACAGCAGCTCAAGGACAGGAACATCAGGACGTTCTCTGTCCTGAGAGAATGGTATAGAAGTGAACTTATTTTGGTCCTATGTATGGAAACTAACGATAGATAGAGACTATGCCTAGTAAGGAGTTTGCTAAAAAATAAATAAGAAAATAAATATATAGCATGCAAACAGATACAATAATAATAATAATAATAATAATAATATTCATTCATTCATTCATTCATTCATTTTCTCCCGCTTATCCGTAAATCGGGTCGCGGGGGCAGCAGTCTAAGCGGGCCCCCGCCTTCGACTGCTGCCCAATCCTCACAGCACCGTCCCTTACGGTCCCTCCTGCAGGTGGTGAGCCCACGGGAAGGCGGCCCCACGTCACTCCGACGTCACGGACCTTGATATTTCCCTCGTAAGGGACCAATAATAATTATAATAATAATAATAATATTTAAATTATTATTATTGGCATTATTATTAATCCTATAGAACACATTCCAGAAGTGACAGGAGTGATGTGAGCACTGTATTGCTGTGCAGGGCGACTATTGTGAAGGTGATAATGTGGAAATGTAGATAAATAAAGTAACACAGTATTTGGTGTAATTAATAGAATACATAAATATATATATAGTGGAGTATTATTGAGGGACGTAGTGGTACAGTGATAAGACCATTGGAAAAAGGTTGTGAGTTTAAAGCCCTTTAGTACCACACTGCCACTTCTAAACCCCTCAGCTCTCAGGTGTATAAATGACATAATTGTAAATCACTCTGGAGAAGGGCATCGACCAAATGCACTAACTGTAAAGGTAATGTAAATATTGACTGCATAAACAAACACACACACACACACACACACACACACACACACGCACACACACGCACACACACGCACGCCTTTGCAATGGGAATAACAACTTTACCCCAAGCTTCATCTGCAGGACTTTGCACATGCATATCTATGACGTTACACACACTTCTGTTTCTTGCATTTGCACTATTATACATTTGTAAATTCGCAATTTAGGTTTTGTGTCTTTTTAACTAATTTATGTCTTTACAATTGATGTTATAGGCTGCTCACAGAGTAAGGATTTTATTGTATGGTATAAACGACTGATAATACCATACTGTACATATGACAATAAACTCAATTAAACTGCAGTGTATTGAATCGAATTGAATTGAACAGTGTTGAGTGTTGAGTGAATTTCTTTTGAGTTAATTAATCAACATTAAACAGACCCTCATTTAAGTGACGTCATCTGACCTACGATTGAAATCTGCATGAGACACCAGTTTACATTTACATCAGCTCCCTTTTTCAACCCAAACACTGAAACTGAAGGCATTTTTTTTTTCATCCCCTTTTCCCATCACATCCCCTGATGTGCTCGAAACGCCATAAATGAAACAAGGCTGTCTTTAACCAAATGCATTGCTTGAGTCTCACAGAGTGTAGGACAGATGGCATAAAGAGTTACCAGGAAAAGGTGACGTTGGAAACCAGTGCATTTGTAGCACTAATATAAATAGATCGCTCTCGAAGAGGTAGATAGTGTGCGATAAACATATATACAGTATATATGAATGAGAATATTCAGCTGGGCCTAAACGAAGGACATGGAGGTAATAAACAGACCTGCTGCTCACCACCACATCACACTAGCAGGGTTTTGTGGATAATACATGTGCATCTCAATAAATTTGAATATTATTTAAAAGTTGATTTATTTTAGTAATTCAATACAAAATGTGAAACTGGTATATTATATATATATGTTCATTTACTGTATCTGTACTCAATACTTGGTCATTTCTCCTTTTGCTTTAATTACTGCCTCAATTCTGCATGGCATGGAGGTGATTAGTCTGTGGCACTGCTGAGGTGGTGTGGAAGCCCAGGTTTCTTTGACAGTGGCCTTCAGCTCATCTGCATTTTTTTTGGTCTCTTGTTTCTCATGTTCCTCTTGACAATACGCCAGAGATTCTCTATGGGGTTCAGGTCTGGTGAGTTTGCTGGCCAGTCAATCACACAAACACCATGGTCATTTAACCAATTTCTGGTGCTTTTGGCAGTGTGGGCAGGTGCCAGATCCTGCTGGAAACCAACATAAAGCTGGTCAGCAGAGGGAAGCATGAAGTGCTCTAAAACTTCCTGGAGGACGGCTGTGCTGACCTTGGACTTGATAAAACACAGTGGACCAACACCAGCAGATGACACGACTCCACAAACCACCACTGACTGTGCAAACTTTACACTGGACCTCAAGAAGCTTGAATTCTGTGCTTCTCCTCTCTTCTTCTTCCAGACTCTGAGACCTTGATTTCTAAATTAAATGATACCTTTTCTTTCCTTTCGTCTGAAAAGACGACTTTGTCCCACTGAGCAACAGTCCAGTTCTTTTTGTCCTTTCCCCAAGTAAGACACCTCTGACGTTGTCTCTGGTTCAGCAGTGGCTCGACAGGCTCGTTTCTTTCCCCAGGCAATGTACCTAATGAACACTTAAACACTCTCCCCATTGTGCAATAAAATAAAACATACGTGCAATACCACTTTTACTAAATCTAAATCTGTACTTTTTTGTGCAATAATATTCTATTTATTTTCGTTATTAAAAAAATGTACAATAACTTTTATTCTTTTTTAATTATTTTGCTTTTTTATTTCCTTTTACTTGTGCAACTGGAAGCTTCTGTCACCAAAACAAATTACTTGTAAGTGGAAACAAACTTGGCAGTAAATACTCTGAATCTGATTCTGATCTCCTCATTGCTCTTACCTCCTCCCACTGGTGGATGTAACGGATAAGTCTGGAAAGTCTCAGAAGCCGCAACAGACTAAGGATTTTCGTGAAGCGCACGATCCTCAGCGCCCTCGCCGTCTTGTAAACCTCCGAGTCGATGCCTCTCTCCACAATAAGAAAAATATAATCCACAGGGATGGATGAGATGAAGTCTACTACAAACCAAGTCCGCAAATACTTCTGCTTGATCTTTGTGGGGTCCAAAATGATCTCCGTGTTGTCCTCGAAGACGATGCCCGTGCGGAAGTTGAGCACCAGGTCCATGAGGAAGAAAGTGTCCGAGACTACATTGAAGATAATCCAGGGGGTGGTGGTCTCCTCCTTGAAGAAGGTGATGCCGACTGGAATGATGATCAGGTTGCCCACCATAAACATCAGCATCGTGAAGTCCCAGTAGAACCTACAGGGAGGAGAGACAGAAACACAGGCCTATGAGGAACTGTTTTGAATATAATCACATTTGAAAGGAGGATGTGAGATTTTTTTGTGCTCAGGACCCACAGATAATAGAAATGTGTGAAGACAAACCGATTTGCTGACTCGAAAAGATGACACAAAGGCCAAACGTTGAAGATCACTGAACAGACTCACTGAAACGATGATTCAATGAGCAGCTCAAATTACAGATTTATTTATAACAGTATTCCAGGAAGGAGCAGAATATCTCTCTTCTGACACAGACTTTATCACTTACTAAACACATGTACAGTGCATCCATATATATGTCAGGGGTCCACCAGCCACACCTCCACCTATCACTCCAAGCAGCTCTCCCACTTACTAATCAGCTACACCTGGCCCTCATCAGTTTGCACGCTACTTAAACCCCGTTCCTCCACCAGCTCATTGTCCGTTCTACAGCTTCGGCTAAGGAACACTGTCGGACTATCCAAGCACTCTGTTTAGCTTATTGTTGCTTACAGGACTCTGTGTATTTTGTCTAGCCATAGTTCTCACCAGGGTTCGTTAACCTGGAGTTTCGTCGCGGTTTTGCCGTTTTCTGCCTTGCTCTTTATTTTTTCATTAAAAGCCTTTGTGGATTTCACTTCGGTTTTCCGGCACGTTCTTTCGCCTGACAATATAACACAGTGTGGCAATTATTTTGCCGAAACCCTGTGTACATGACATGTCATAAAAAGGGCACCAAAACATCTAAATCAAACGGATATACAGAGATTCTGCTTTTACTAATAGAACTGCAGTCTTAAACAATATACATGCTTCCGTTAGGAAATATTATTAGAAGGCATGGAATTAGCTTCCATTGTTATGCTGATGATACCTAGCTATATATCTCCTCTAAACCAGGCGATACAGCTCAATTAACTCGCATAACTGAGTGTGTTAAGGAAATAAGAGATTGGATGACCCATAACTTTCTGCTATTAAACTCTGATAAGACGGAGATTTTGCTCATCGGCCCAAAAACCAGTACACAGAAGCTCCAGCATCTCAACCTGCATTCAGACGGATGTTCTGTAACCACTAGTTCAACAGTAAAAGACCTGGGAGTTATTTTAGAGCAACTTATCTTTTAAAAATCACATCAACCAAGTTACAAAAACAGCCTTCTTTCACCTTAGAAATATTTCTAAGCTAAGAAACATGTTGTCTATATCCGATGCAGAGAAGCTCGTCCATGCGTTCATGACCTCCAGAATAGACTACTGTAATGCATTACTAGGTGGATGTCCTGCATCATTAATAAACAAGCTTCAGTTAGTTCAGAATGCAGCAGCAAGAGTTCTTACAAGGTCAAGAAAATATGATCACATAACCCCAATCTTCTCGTCCCTACACTGGCTTCCTGTTAAGTTTCGAATAGACTTCAAACTACTGCTTCTTACTTATAAAGCACTAAAAGGTTTATCTCCATGTATCTCTCCAGTCTTTTAACACGCTACAATCCGTCACGCTCCCTGAGATCTCAAAACTCTGGACTTCTAGTAGTTCCTAGAATAGCAAAGTCCACTAAAGGTGGTAGATCATTCTTACATTTAGCTCCTAAACTCTGGAATAGTCTTCCACATTATCAACTTGTGCTGTTAATATCATGAACAGCAGCTACGCTCATTGCTCTCCACTGCTTCTCTTTCTCTCCCCATCCCGAGGCTTTCTGAGGTTTGGCCAGCTCCAGTCACGTCCCACCTCGTGAAGATTATGGACCTATGGATGATCATGGGAAGTAGATGCCGAACTCGCAAACATCCCGAACCATCTACAGACGTACGAGTGCCAATTGGATCCCACTACATGTGTGGCATTGGACCTCCTGGAGTGTTTAAAGGCTCTGGCATGGAGAAGCTGATGCTGGATCTGTGATGATCACAAATGTTGAGCTCAGTAGCTCCTACTTTTATACCAAAGACTGTAGAAAGAACATTTACTTATAATCTTATACTCCAGTACTCATGTTAGTTCTCACTCTCCGGTGTTCTGTATTGTTGTAAGATTTATGATCAAACTCTTGATGTCACCCAAATGAGGATGGGTTCCCCTTTTGAGTCTGGTTCCTCTCAAGGTTTCTTCCTCATAACATCTAAGGGAGTTTTTCCTTGCCACTGTCGCCACGGCTGCTCATCAGGGATAAATGCACACCATTCACCTTGACTGTTGATTTCTGTAAAGCTGCTTTGAGACAATGTCTGTTGTGAAAAGTGCGATAGAAATAAACTTGACTTGACTTGACTTGACTTGACTTAAACCTACTGCTCTAATGATTGCGTACTTTGCATTTATGTGAATTTGCAATTAAATATTATTAATACCTTTTTCTTTCAAATTTCTGGTGCTTGCTAGATTCAGGTCTACAGTGATTTACACACTCTAAATAGCTCATAAAACTAGGACAAGCTGCTAAAAGCTATAAAGTGTTGAATTGTTTTTTATGTTATCAGAGAGCCGGCTCAGAGCCGCACGTCACATTCAGTGTTACTGATTATTTCAATATTTGCTTTTGCAATACTGATACACTTTATGGCCAACGGTTTGTGGCCACCTGACCATAAGATTGCTGTGTGCATTCGGGAAGATATTCCAGTCTCCATTTGCTGTTATAATAAGCTCCACTCTTCTGGGAAGATGTTCCACTAGATTTTGTGGAGAGTTGTGCTACTTCAAACTACAAGTGTGTTAGTAAAGTCAGGTACTGTAGGTGATGTAGGTGAGAAGGTGAGGAGGCCTGGGGTGCAGTCGGCATTCACGATAGGGTTGAAGCTCTATAGCAGGAGATTTTCCACTTCAACTCATGTGAAGCAGATCTTTGTGCACAGGAGCATTGTCATGCTGGAACAGGTTTAGGTCTCCTAGTTTCTTCTTCTTCTTCTTTCGGCTTCTCACATTAGGGGTCTCCACAGCGGATGATCCATCTCCATCCCCCCCCGTCCTCTACATCTGCCTCTTTCACACCAACTACCTGCATGTCTTTCCTCACCACATCCATAAACCTCCTCCTTGTTCTTCCTCTTTTCCTCCTTCCTGGTGGCTCCATCCTCAGCATTCTCCTACTGATATCCCCCATGTCCCTCCTCTGCACATGTCCAAACCATCTCAATCTCACCTCCCTCACCTTGTCTCCAAAACGTCCTACATGTGCTGTCCCTCTAATAAACTCATCTCTAATCCTGTCCATCCTCGTCACTCCCAATAAACATCTCAACATCTTCAGCTCTGCTACCTCCAGCTCCACCTCCTGTCTTTTACTCAATGCCACTGTCTCTAATCCATACAACATCTCAGGTCTCATCACAGTCCTATAAACTTTCCCTTTCACTCTCACAGATACTCTTCTATCACAAATCACTCCTGCTATCACTCTTCTCCACCCACTCCACCCTGCCTGCACTCTTTTCTTCACTTCTCTAACACACTCTCCATTACTTTGCACTGTTGACCCCAGGTACCTGAACTCCTCCACCTTCTCCACCTCTTCTCCCTGCAACCGCACCCCTCCACTGCCCTCCCTCTCATTCACACACATGTACTCTGTCTTACTCCTACTGACTTTCATTCCTCTTTAGGTCTCCTAGTTTAAGTGTAGGAAAAAATGTCATTCTACCAAATGCACCCAAACACATCTTATTCAATTGTGTGACTCCAACTTTGTGCTAACAGTTTGCAGAAGAACCGCATAGGGCTGGAAATGTGTCCAAATACTTTCATCCATTTAGTGTGTGTCAGGAGGCTAAAGCTTTCATAGAACAATCATAGCTTTTGAACAATTCCTACTTGCTTTGTTGGGTGCTGTGTGTCTTCCTGACTAGTATTAAAGAGCTCAAATTATTTTTTAAGAATCACAGCTTTCAAATGATCCAAGAAGTGGGAATTATTTGGATATAATAAAAAAGCTCAGTACCTCTCAGCGGCTTCAGACTTCCACACCTCAGCGTGTTACCTTTCTGTTCATTATGACTGGAATTTTATTTGCTTGAATGTGTTTGGAAGAGTGTAAGTGGTTAAGGAAAGGGGACAGAGATAATTCCAGGTCTAATAAATGTAAATAAACTCATGAAGAATGCATGGTGAATAATCAGTGTCACAATAGCTTCATTTCCAGGATTGTAATATTCTGCAATATTCTACGGATGTATATTATAATAAATAGAAATGAGTACAAAAATAATTACCAAATAGTACAAAAGAGCTGTCATACACACCGATATACACGTGATGCGTGACATCATACAATTTTATTGTTTTTAAGCCTTGTATATATCTCGCCTGTAGTCCCTATAAATCTTCTCCCTGACCAAGGTCGGCACAAGGACATACACAGCCAAGGTGTGGCAATCGAGACTCCAACAGGGACGTCCTCTTTTAATTGTTTATATTTATATATGACTTTATTGATGAGCGATGACGACATGGTGCTGTCCCTGGTGCTGAAATCGTGTCCATCCCCACACCGTGATCGCGCTTTAATTAACGCCATGGGCTGCGTCCCAAACCGCATACTAAATACTATGTCAAAATACACCACCACCACCACCACCACCACCACCACAGGTTTCCATAGTTACTGTAGGTGGCGTACTATTTTTGTGAGACTATTTAGTACTTGACTGAGTACCAGCAACCCGTCGGAATTTACTATTATTATTATTATTATTATTATTATTATTATTATTATTATTATTATTCGTCATGCAGATATGGAAAATAGTGAGGCATTTGAAGTTCAGACAAGAACTGCTAATAATGAAGCACGAACGCGTCTAATGCCTGACTTTACTGTCTCCTTCCTCCAAAGCTAAGCCCTCATGGACCCATGTCTAGAAGAGAAATTACTACACGCACCTTCTACTGATTACAGTCATGCCTGGTTTCTTCTCATCTCATCATTTCCTTACATGCATTCAGTGCAAACATATAGACATATATCCCTGAAAATAAAAAGTTTAGCTAATGGAAACAGCCCGTAGTTTCCTCCTGTATGTGAAGGATATTCTAATAGTTGTTTTTTGAAGTTCTGTTCACATTAAACTGACGCACATAACCAGGGACATGAGATTTTTATTTGTTTGTATGTTTGCAGGTATGATTTTATATGACTTATAAGCCCTACAGAAAATACCTGAAGTCACTGTACGGATGGATGATCCAGTTCCCGGCAGATTTGACCCTCTCCTGCTCTTTCTCCACTGCTTTCTGGCTGCCGAACATGCGCAGGGAGAATTTGTTGACCCCGGGCTGGAGCATGGAGCTGAACTGCCTTTGCATGTAGGTCTGACTGTCCCTGGCCTCTCCGTCCTCCGCGCTCATCTGTCCGTCCTCGGCCTTGGAGAGCTGCGCGGTGCTCGAGCTCGAAAACGCCACTCGAGTGTCCTTCTTGTCCGGTTCAGCGGCTCCGGTGCCGGCGGGCGTAATCGAACCGTCCATGGTGGCGAAAGGGCACGCGCTGGGTGCTCTTCTCTCGTCAGGTGTGATCGAGCCACCTGTCTGCTTCTCCTGCTTGGAGAGGAGTGAAGGCGAGCTCGTGTCTCTCCTGCAGTCTCCGTTCGCGGCGCGTCTCATGCCGACGTCGTCCTCCTCCTCCTCCTCTACCACCACCACCTCCTCCTCCTCCACCTCCTCCTCGCCTCCGTCTTCTTGCTCCGCATCAGCACTGGTGGCTGAGGTTCTCGTGTCGTCGTCGTTGCTCGCGAAGCTGAAGCCGAAGCCGAACCCGCACGCGTCGCCCTGGCACAGAGAGACGGGCACGCGGTCCGAGTCGCGCGGCGCACGAAGCTCGTTTGAACCGCCGGCGCTGCTGGTGGAGGTTTGGGTCTGCTCTGCTCCACCTCCTGTCGTCGAGCCCCTGGTCGTGGAAGGGTCGGTTAAGCCTGCGCTCTCGGGCCTCGAACGTCGCTCGCGTCCGCGGTCTTCGTCGCCGTCCTCCGCTTCGTCCATTGCGCCGAAACGGCTCAGTGCACCGGGCGGAGACTGAGGGTCTAAAGGCGGAGACGCGACAACGCGGACTGACGACGTCTCCCCGACGACACCGACTGTGGAGGAGAGTCCGCGCGCGCGGCGCGTTGCCATGGCTACAGCGGCATCCGTGCACTGCGTGCGCAGCCACGAGCGCCTTGAGCCCTAAAAACAAAAAGAGAGAGAGAGAGAGAGAGAGAGAGAGAGAGAGAGAGAGAGAGAGAGAACAAAGAGAAGGAGATAAAGACTGATGGATATTAGCAGCAGCACAATATATCCCAAGAGTGAGAGAGAGAGAGAGAGAGAGAGAGAGTTTGTGTGTATGTGTTAGAAAGAGAAGTAGACAAAGAAAGTGTGTGTGTGTGTGTGTGTGTGTGTGTGTGAGAGAGAGAGAGAGAGAGAGAGAGAGAGAGAGAGAGAGAGAAAGAGAGAGAGAGAGAGAGAGAGAGAGAGAGAGAGAGAGAGAGAGAGAGAGCAACTGGTGCTAACAATGTAGAACATCATCATCATCATCATCATCTTTATTATTAGTAGTATTTTTATTTACAGAACAGGAATCTAGTTATATTTTTAATAAGAGAGCAATAAAAGCGCATCTGCTGTCACCAGGATACACAATAGAAATAAATTATAATCAAATTATATTTTTTTTATTAAAAACACTGTATACAAGTAAAGTCAGTTGTATATTAATAATTAGTGTGTGGCTGCTGAATTTTCTGATTTAATGTAGAAAATAAAGACCCTCTGATCAGAGCCATGCTCAAACACTTATCCACACGATTCTTGAACCAAATGCGCCACCTGGCGGGGAGCAGGAAAACTGCATGTTTTATCTGCCTTGGGGTCTGTGGCCTGAATATTGCTGCTGCTGCTGTGGGTTCACTGAACACGCCTTCATATAGTGCAATAAGAAACGTGTTTCGTGGAAACGTGCATCATATTCTTTTAACCAGAATCATTTATTTGATTGGATCAATCCATATTATAAGACCAAAAGTACTAAAACACCTGAATTACAATTGTAATGTACATTTTCCCTTCACTTGAACTAGAAGACCAAAACACGTTCCAGCACGTCAATGCCCCTGTGCACCATGAGGATCTCCTTTACATGGGTTGGAGTGGATGATCTTCTGCTATAGAGCTCTGACTGCACCCCAGGCCTCCTCACTTTCTCACCTACATTACTACCTGACTTTACCAACACCCCTGTGGCTGAATGAATCGCCACAGCATCGAGTGGTGGTTATTATGAGTAAATGGGAACTAAATGTGGAATGGGTTGTTCAGAAAGAAGCAGATACCAATCTTATGGTCAAATGTCAAGTATACATTATTATAAAAAGTTAATAATTGTATTAATACTTTAAAGATATTATTTTGTTGGTGGCCCTAATGGGGAAAATCACTTACACAAGATTTTGGATAAAGACCTGTAGCCACTATAGAGGTATATTCCTGTTCCTGGCTCATTGGAGCAGATCTCAGTCTGGCCATTCTCCTCTGAACAGTCTCATCAACAAGGAGTTCATGACATTGCTGAACCTTGACCTGACCAACTGAAGCAACCCCAGATCAAAACACCACCCCCACAGGCTTGTAGGATATGTAGTAGTCATGATGATTGCATCAATTCATCCACCTCTTTTCCTACCCTGAGGCAGCCATCACTTTGGAATAAGTTCAACACTCTGGATCTGTCTTAGGCCCGATGTTTTTATATTCTGTATGCTGTCTCTGGGTGAGATTAAATCACAAACACTTTATTAGTTTTTTATTATTATGTTGATGCTACACAGGTGAGATGAGAGAGATCAGCTTAACAATGTTGAGGAACGTGTAAAGGACATTAGACAGTGGATTCCTGGAAACTTCTGCTTAACTCGGACAAGACAGAAGTTCTTTTTACTCAGGTGAGGATCTCTGGATGGTGTTTTTTAATCTCAGTGTGTACAGCAAAGACCTTGGTGTGATTATTGACCCTGGTGTTTCCTTTGAGTCTCACGTGAATAATATTACCAGGATCTCCTTCTTTCACCTTAGAAATATTGCTAAAATTAGAAATATGATGTCGTTACTGGATGCAGAAAAACTAGTTGATGCTTTTGTAACATCTAGATTAGACTACTGTAACGCTTTACTGTCTGGGTGTTGGAGTAAGTGCAGAAATAAGCTTCAGTTAGTTCAGAATGCAGCAGCAACACTATAAAATACTACTACTGACATATAAAGCACTTAACACTCTCACACCACAGTATCTGAGTGAACTTCTGTACCAATATTTCTCTCCACTGCTTCTCTTTCTCTCCCCATCCCGAGGCATCCTGAGGTTGCTCCAGCCCCAGTCACGTCTCACCTCATAAAGATTGTGGAACTTTAAAGAAGTAGATGCGCAAACATCCTGAACCAGCTAGAGACGTACCAGTGCCATTTGGATCCCACTTCATGTGGAGTTTGGACACTGGACCTCTTTGTTTAAAGGCTCTGGCATGGAGAAGCTGGTGTTGGATCTGTGATGATCTCATGAAAAAGCTTATGTTGAGCTATTTTATGAGTTGCTCAGTAGCTTCTAGTTTTATAACCACAAATGACTGTAGAAGTTACATCACTCAATCTTACACTCCAGTGCTCATGTTAGTTCTCACTCTCTAGTGTTCTGTAGTGTTTAAAGACTATAATCACAATCTTGATGTCACCCAAATGAGGTTCCTCCTTTTGAGTCTGGTTCCTCTCAAGGTTTCTTCCTCATAGCATCTAAGGGAGTTTTTCCTTCACCACAGTCTCCATGGTGCTCATCAGGGATAAATAAACATCATTCACTTTAACTGTTAAATTGTGTAAAGCTGCTTTGAGACGATGTCTGTTGTGAAAAGCGCAATAGAAATACACGACAATATGATCCTCCTACTTAGATCAAAAGTTGCAGGCTATTTGTTGGTACCTCGAATAATGAAGACTACAGCAGGGGGCAGATGTTTCTCTTATAAACCCCAGTTATGGAACAACCTTCCAATCATTGTTCGGAACACAGTCTCAGTGTTCGAGGCTGAAAACATATTTTGTCGAGTCTTTAGTCAGCAGGTGTTTGTGAGGTAAAGGAGGAGATTTGGAGGGATCATGGACATAGTGTTTTGATAAACTGGAATTTTTGGATGCGTTGTCTCCTCTATCACACCTTCACTTGGGTTTGTTGACGGTGGTGTCTCTTATCCCATGTGTCCCTCATGTCTGCTTTACCTTCTGGCTCAAGAACTTTGAGGTTGGATTTGGGCTGTAATAATCAAGTCTGCTAAAATAGTTCAGGATCATAAACAGTTCTGCATTTAAGCGTCCGTCACTAAAGAGTATACCTCATTAATGATGGAACTGTAATGAACAGACAGGATGATGGGTTTCCTTTTGGAGTTCTCTTAAGTCTGAAGGAGTTTTTCCTTCACCACTGGTTAATTGATTAGCTGTTTTGAGACAATGTTTATTGTTAAAAAGCACTACAATAACGCTGAAATGAATTGAATTCAGATTCCTCAGACCACAGGACCTTCTCTCACTGCTCCAAAGTCTAAAGTTCTGCTCCCTATAAAGTAGAGAGCCTGCCCTCCATAAACCACTTGTTGGGTAGATCTCTATTAAACATGTAAATGGGACTGAAATGAAACAATATTTTGGAATCATTTCAAAGTGATTTATTTTTTTTTATATTTGGAGCAATCAGATCACAAGAAGAGCAGAGGTCTTTCCAGACAGCAAGTCAGCAAATCCAAAGCCAATTTGAGTGCATGTTAAGTGAGCAGGATCGACAAACCCGTTCGAGGATCTGTGAAACGTATAAAAAGTGCATACACAGGGATTCCTCGTGCACAAAGTCACTAAGGAATAACGCTGACATGCAATCAAAGTTTTTAACCACAGAAAATATCACGTAATATCACACACTGGAACGTGTGATGCGATCGACCAGGCCAGACTGACGTTAAAATCAAACCAAAACTTTATTAAGAGTGTGCAGGTCAGTAAAGCTGAGTGTAAAGATTTATGTTTCTAAGGCAAAATAATTTACACCAACTCAATACGTTCTTAATATTCAGCATGCCTTTAAAACAAAATGGCACAAGTTCAGTCATAATTTTAGGTACAGAACAACTTCTGGATTTTCTTACAGGGAGGATGAATACTCTCAGGGGGGAAAAAAAAATACTTCAGCTAAATGGCACGTGTACGTATTCAATAATTATGGTACTAAATATTCTGGATTAGTACTGGATAATCATTAGAATTATAAAATGGCAAACTATGCACGCTTGGTCCTCATTGATGCAGGTTTACTGCTGCCATCAAACGCCAACATTGCCATTAAGACAGGACAGTGGCATTCTGTAGTTAACTAGAACAGTGCAAGTCAATATACTGCAACAGCATGTAGTTGGATGTGTGCTGCAATGTGTTAATATATCTAGAGCTAAAAAATTAAGCATGTATAACAGAAAAAAAAAAAAAAAAGAATGTTATGGCTTACAGGAAAAAAAAAAAAGAAAAAGAACTACCAAAAAAGGTGAACTACACAGAAGAACGTTTCAAACCATTGCTTTGGACATCAAGAATAGCGGAACACACCGAATCTCTGCACATCCCATGCTGCCAAACGGAGATTTTATATAGATAGAGATTTATATATAGGCTTTTAGAATATATAAAAGGTACACAATAGCCTGGTTATCAAATTGTTCTCAAACACAAACTGGCTGTATTTAAATCAGAGCTGATTTCTGAGGCAGGATGGAGCTGATCACACTTTTAACAGTTTGGTATCCAAGCTAAAGTTGTGTGGCACAGTAGAAGAAGCCAATAAAAAAAAATCAATTAATCATTCCCACATGAGTTTCACTATAACACACCTACAGCAAGATTACAATCATGCATTTAAACCAGGCCCTCCCACAACTGCCCCTCCCCCAAATCCCAGATTATTATTTTTTTTTTTAAAGAACACGTTCGCTGGCAGCACAATACAGAGCAGGAATACTTAAGGAAAGTACGGAGGAAAAAATGAGAGAGAGAGAGAGAGAGAGAGAGAGAGAGAGAGAGAGAGAGAGAGAGAGAGAGAGAGAGAGAGATATCTCACAACTTTTGCACTTGAGCAGAAAAAAGGTTACTGAAAAGAACAAAAAAATATTCTCAGAGCACGATCTTGAGGAGCCACACGACAACTTCATGCTTTTCTTGTATCTTGGTTAGTAGTCATCATCAGGATACCTGGGTGTGGAAAGAAAAACAAAAAGGACGATGTTTTGTACGTGATGTGCTTTGAAAATGTTTGCTCTCTGGAAGAAGTTTTGGAGAACAGCGTGGTGTTTTAGCTTCGGGACGACTTACCTCTTCATCTCGTCTCCTCTTAGTTGGAGTTCCTTTGTCGGACGTTCTTGTCTTTGTGGTTTGTTGCAGAGTTGCTCTTCCTGAAACACAATGTGTTTCCTCTTTAATTTGCTTGGGAGTGTGTGTGTGTGGGGGGGTGGGGTTCAAGAAACATTTGAAGTGGAAAAAAAAGTTGAGACTTACAGTGGAGCTGATCCAGAGTCATCATCTACAGTCAGCAGGAAGAGCACATGAGAAAGTGGGGGAAAAAAAATTTAATTCTTGTACGAGACTTAAAAAAATAAAACAAAAAAAAAGTTCTGATTTTATAACTAGAAAATATAACTATCAGATGACTGGCTTTTCTATATTATATGAAAGCAAAATGAAAACACGCAGGTTAATGCTTGTCTACCATTATAAATTGAGAATATTTAATCAATTATTAACCTGTATCAATAATTCAAAAATAATTATACAGGTAAAGTGTGGAATAACTTACACACTTATTATCCCATGCACAATGCAGTAACACATGCATCATAAAAAAACTGAACAAATATGAAACCAATAATGTTTCTTTTTCCCATGCAACCTCGAAACGCTCCATATGACAGACAACCTCAGCCCATCCCTTTTAAACTCCCACACTCCTCATACACACTGTCCCTGAGCAGTTAAAACCGCAGTACACCAGCGTAACCCATGCAATGAGAGTTTGATGCAGAAAGCATGCACAGCAATATCGCTAAACGTCTCCTGAGCCCTAAAAATGGGACGTGTTATTTAAGATATATACACGAGGATGAAACCAAATCCAGCCTGAGTGAGTGCGGCCTTTTTTCCAGCCCTTTCATTGTATGTACTTGGAATCAAAACAAATAAGTTTTTATAAATCGTTTTTTTTTTAAACCCGCACCCATACACATTTCCCAGGAACCAATGAAAGAGCTGGGAGCTTGTCAACGGTTCTATCAGCAGCTACTCTAAGCCAGGAAAAAAAGAAAAAGAAAAGAAAAAAAAAATAAAAAAAAATAAAAAAAATAAAGCACTGTACATCTGTACAGGGAGAGAAACAAAAAAAAAAAAAAAAACTGCTCCATGGTCCTAGTCTGGCAAAAACCACTTCAGCCTGACATGCAGTTTTGAACACTTACCACAACGTAAAAGCAGCAGCGAACAGAGAAATAAACAACGTAAATAATAATACACATACCCAAATAAATCACTGCAAAACAAATACTTTTCCAAAACAAAAAACGCCAAAAAAAACCAAAACAAAAAAAAAAAACAACAACAAATGAACCAAAGTTGGGCATTTAAATACATTTAACAAAGAAAATAAATAAATAATCTGATCACTGAAAACACATACATTCATTGGGCTGCAAGCAAAGTCGCTTAAATAAAAGGGACTGGGACGTACCGTCGGTAATCTCGTCAGGCTTTCTCCGTTTCTCGTAGATGAAAATGATTGTGACGAGGATTATGACCTCAGCCACAATGCCTAAGAAGGGCCAGAGAGCAGCCAAGCGGCTACGTACACGTAGGTTGATCTGGGCGGTAGCTTGTCCCAAGTCGTTCACCCCGGTGCAGTTGTATTCACCGGCATCCTCATTAATCAGGTCGCTGATTATCAGAGAGGAATTGTAGGGGGTGCTTTTGATTGAATACCTTTCGGTGCCATTGGTGATGCTCTGAGTGATGTAAAAGAATAAAAATGTGTTTGTATAGGAGTTTTGAAAGGTAACATGAGCAACCTAAACACTCAAAAGCCTGTATAAAAAAATAAACAGTACAGCTGAAGTAAAAATAATAAATAAAAAATTCAAAGCTAATGATGACATTTTTATTCCATTTATAAGAGAGCTTTAACGCTTCTAAAGCATAATCACGAAAGCTAGTCATAAATGCTTTTGAAAAGACGCATGCAGGCTCTGAGTAGCCTGAAACCCCTGCAGCACTATCAAAAGTTCCAGACCGTGTAAGAACTTGAAACTTTTCAGACTGGACAGAAATCTAAATATGTAGTGTATATGCTGAACATTAGAGCTGTACCGTTATGACACCTCCCTCAGAGATCTTAACCCAGCTCCAGTCAGTGGCAAAGGGGTAGCTGTGGAAGTCGCACGTCAGCACCGCCTTGTCGTTCTCGTTAGCGTTCTCAGAGTGCTTGTGGGCCGTGATATGAGGGGGACCTGCGGCAACAAAAAAATCATTTCATTGATTCAGACAATTGTTAAAATCTCCAAATCTAGCTGCAGAAAGTAAGAGTTTGTATGTGGACATGAGTTTCATAAACGTTTAAATGTCCATGTTACAATACAAATGATCCAAAAGAAATTCTCACTTTTCACTTCGATGAATGCTTCAGCTGGTGGAGTGGACAAGAACACGCAAGAATACCTTCCAGAGTTGGTCTCGATCTTTGGAATACTGCAAAGAGCAATTAACAGGGTTTCTGGAGGTTTCACCAAGCCAAATTTAAGACTAGAGACCTTTTTAAAACATTAAGAATGAACTGTAAAACCCTTATCACGACATCAAAAACACACAAATACGTTATTAGCAACTGGCCTTAACCCCCAGGTCAGGTATCGCTAAACTTGCACTTACCCATAGCTGAAAAATACAGTTCATTTTTTTGTTTTTGTTACAACCCAAAAGAAATTTGTGCCAATAACAGAAAGCTGAATATTTACCATGTATGTGAAGTACCCCAAAGTTAAAAATTTTCCCAGTTTAAATTGTCTCAAATTGCAATTGTCAAATTTGTCCTAAACAAAAAACTGAACGAGATTAAGCCTCGGCAGCCTAAAGCAATGTTAAAATCTCTTTGGACTTTTGTAACAGGGCACAGCAAAATATTCCCACTTGTTGATGTGAAATCAGATAGAGGGAGGTAAAATAAAACCAAACTGCTTCCACGTGGCACGTTGCAATCGCATCACCACAGTTACAACATTCATGTCTATTGTAAACCAATGAAGGAATTACAGTCAGTGTTGAGGCGATTGAAACCCTGCCAGCTCTGGTCTACATGCAGAGCTGCACACCAGTACAATCCCTACATAATTGAGGTAAGTGCTTACACAACCTATTGCCTAGAACTGCATTTGGTTTAGGATCTTTTATATAAAGCATGTGAGTGAAGCAGTGTGGGTTGTATGTGTAATGAGAACATACGTGTAAACGGTGTAGAGCTCTGCGCTCTGCTTTTTGGTGCTCTCGATGATCTTGCCATTTTTTTTCCAGTGGGTGCCTGTGACCGGAAATGTCGGGTTGGTAAAATTACAGCTGAGCGTAGATGTCTGGTTGAACACCTCTTTCGGATCAACCACAATCACAGGCTCTGAAAAGACGCAATAAATACTGTTACCAGTTTTAAATGAAAACCCTGATTAAAGTCACCAATCAATTCAAAAGTTTAAGATATCAAATAAAATGAAATAAAGCATGATCTAAACTGTAAAAGACGCCTCCTGACAAACCTTACTGTAACTTATGCCAAATTATTTAGTTCCATAAATGTTTACTACACAGTAATGACAGCAAATACAAAAACATTTATTAAAGAAGAAAATAGGTCAAAAAGGAAAGATAATACTAGGACTATGACTTGCAGGGAAAGAAAATGCAGTGAACAAATACAACAAAGATGGGAGTGAGGGAATTCAACTAGGAAGTGGACTGGAATTCAGGAAATACTCAAATGATAAACATAATTTTAGAGAATTACAAAAATGAAAAAATGAAAAAGATTACTTTACACCATTATATTCCAATGCCTCGATTTGATCTTATAAGAAATAATAGTTGGTTAATAAAAATAATAACGATAATAAAATACTGGAGAGCCCTGAACACCATTCACATAATCAGAGATAGCAGCACATTGAGTTTGCTAACTGGGGTAACGGTAAAGACTGCGGGCTGGTCTGTGGTGGAAGGGAAGACACAGGAGGAGCAGTAAAAAGGGTAAAAAGACTGGAATCTAAAGGGCTTCACGTCCTCTATCTGTGGGCTGCTGCTCCTCTGTACCTCACCACTCACTTTCAAGCACAATAAGATTGGCCTGTGAGCGGATCCACTTGACTTTGGGCGGTGTCACCAGGGCATTGCGGTCGGGGTCGTTGGAAGCGCGGCACTCGTACACGCCGGTGTCGTTGAACGTCAGATTGTAGAGAAGCAGGGTGCTGGCGCCATGCTGGATGTAGGTGGTGTTGATGCTTAAGCGCTCATGCTGAGCTCCTTCAAAGAGCTGAGAAGTCGTCTCATTGGGCTCATTGCCCTCAATAAACCACCACTGCACCTCTGGGATTGGGTTCCCTATGACCTCGCAGTGCATTAGTACACGGTCACCTATCACCTTGGTCTGAGACATGGGCGACTTTATGAAGCCCGCTGTCCGCAAGATGGATTTTTTGATTGAGGGCAAGCAGTTCATCAAAAGAGTTATTAATAAGTGATGGAAATTATGGATTAAAAAAGGCAACAAAGGAAAAAAAAAAAAAAAAAAAAAAAAAAAAAAAGAAGATAGTTAGAACAAATAAGGTAATTCAAAGAATAACAAAGCTAGTTAGGTTCTCGGCATTAATGAGTAGATACTGCAAGAGACCCAAATCAATAACAACTAGGGCATAAAAAGTTGAAAACATTTTACTGTGGAAACACTGACAAGTAAAACAGGAAACCTAGAAGGATCTCAACTGATGTAACAAAACATACTTAAACGTCTAATGAATAAAAAGTCACATTCTTCCGATGATTCTTTTGAGGGTGTTTTTTTGGGGGGGATAAACAAAGCCTGTGCGCAAAGGCGGTTCCATGTGAACACCTGTGGAGAAGTTTCAATGGAACTCCTCAAAACAATATACAAAGTGGTCAAACATGGTAGCATGTGCGTGTGTGATTTGTAAACAAACTAACATTAATGATGAGAAGGCCATGATCATGAACACGAAAAGGGTACCTGACTTAACTAACGCCCATGAGAATGAATCTCCACAAATCTCCACATGCACACTCAAAAATCTCAAAAAAGAGTGGAGGTTATTAAAAGTGCAAATGGGGCTAAATGTGGAACAGAATATAAAAAAAAAGGATATCAAGTATATGTTCAGGTGTTCACAAACTTTAGTCCATAAAGTGCATCTTTTCAATACTAGAGCACAGAGTCCACACGTTTGGTAGAATGTCACTATTTTAATCAACTCAACGCAACTGGTGAACCCAAAAGCAGCCGATGTATGCGATTGAATATCGTTTGGCCTTTAGACTGGAATGAGCTGCATTTGTTTGGCCTTTAATAAAGGTTATCTTTACATCACTAACAGTATAATGTCAGCCAAGCCTAAAGCCTCATTAAATATAATTTCAGCAAGTATCTGCTCATGTTCAGATTTTTTTTTTTTGTGAAGGAATTCACTTAAAGAGTACCAGTCAAAAAATAACTATACTCCTCATACACTACAGGCAACAAGAATACTGGGATACCTACGTCTTAGCAATATGTGGTACTTGTTTAGAACATATTTGTATTCAGCTATTAACTTGAGTAATTAAAATATATATAAAAAAAGGCATTGATGCAAATCATTTATTTTAATTCGTTATCATTTAGTCCATTTAACTACACATGGAGCACTGTTTCCCAACGGACCATTATTACTGACGCACCGGCCACTGAGTTCTTGACCGCTCTGGGGTCTCATTTATAAACTGGCACAAAATGAGGTTAGAAACATGTGCGCACACCACTGTCCACACAAAGGTTGTGCGCCCTATCCCCTTATCACCTTCTGTGTTTCAACATTGCATGTACAATGGACTAATTTGTAGAATACTTCATTAGTGAAATAATCGATAGCTGAAGTCCTTTTTTGTATATTGATGCATTCCAGTTTTCCTTCACTTAAAAATACAAGACCCAAACCTGTTCCAGCATGAAATTGCCTCTGTGCACAAAGACAGCTCCATGAAGATCTGCTTTACTTTGGTTAGATTTGGTGGAAGATACATAAGAACATAACTGAATGCTTTACATGGGCAGGACTGGAAGATCTACTGCTAAAGAGCTGACATTAACCCTAATGAGGATTAATTTGAATGCTCTCTGCACCCCAGGCCTCCTCACCTCCCCTACTTCAGCACCTGGAGACAAATCTCTATAGAGTCTAGTGAAACTTCCCAGAAGAGTGGAGGTTACCATAAGAGCAAATGGGATGTTAAACTATACCACTGTTATGTTCAGGTGTTCACAAACTTTTAGCAATATAGTGCGTTTGTGTGAATATAATAAAATAAATAAATAAATAAATAAAAGAAAACGGAGCACAAAAGCTTGCTGGGGATGCACACAGAATCGCCCTAAATAAAGGCCAGAGAAAACAACGGTATTCTGTCATGTCTGAAACTGCATATCCAACTGATCTCACCAACATTTATGGGAACACTGCGAGGTCAAAGTCTGTGGTGCACCAGTGAACTTATTTACTTTGCAGTAAAAAAAATTTATAGGATTCCAGGAACTTTAAATGAGCATCATCCCATTATCATTGAGACTATTAAAGGGATGGAGACAATGGTTGTGTTCTTACGATAGGTGTGGAATGATAGAGGGGAAAAACGTGTTTTAAATAAGAAGCTTGTTTGACTTCTTGGGGTCAAAGTTCAACAAAAAACCTTGCACACTGGAAAAAAACCTGATTGATTTTGGGTTGCTTGGTAAAAACCGAGCGTGACCCTGGGAGACCTATTAAAGTACTTGGAATAATGAACATTCAGGTTTTTGGCTCCCTGGTTGATCTTCCTTGGTGTTTGTGGCCATTATTATGATCTTGTATGAACTTGCGATTCCATGCGAGTGACTACCTGCAGGCTTGTTTGTTTCTCTGTAATTTGCATGCCAAAACTGCGTGACAAACACAGAGATCTGACAGCATAAAACGCACAATACAAACCGGATTTCACATATACACTAATTATTTTTCAGAACTAACATTTATCCCTACAGAGAAAAAAATATTTAATGAAACCATAGGAATAATATTTGAATAAGATCATGTGCAATAGTCCTCTCCTGCCACACCTTTTGCCACAATCCAAAACAGAAGCTTCATTTTGGAGACATATGCCAAATAAAAGCATCTAAATTTGTCATGATTACAGATTTTTTTTTTTATTTTAAACTAAAACCGTGGAATGTATTGCTTTACAGCTCGTTTGAAAAGTACAGGATGTTCCTCGACTGCTTTGTGCAAATCTCTGAACTGTTCCTGTGAACAAAATGGCAGTCGCTATGGCAGCCATGATGCCTACACCGGATCACACAGGATCCATTCAGCTCGCGATAAATACCTGCGTGATCTCGTTAACATCGTCTCCCAGCCTGTGCTGAGCCAAACACAAGAAGTCCCGTGGGGGGTCTAAATTTTAATTCTGATTTAGAGCCTCTACAGCATGAGCGCTCGTGTGTGACTGCTTTGGTGCAGTCCACTCAACCTTTACCTGTTAGTCTAAAGCCCACACAGTTCCTGAAGTGACAGATGGGAAAAAAACAACTGATGCCAAAAACAAACCCATCATGGTGTCATCTAACAGCAGTGTCTGGATTTGAGTGTAGATTTACCTCAGTGGCAAAACTCTCACGCACACACCCACCCCCACTTTCACCCTGCCGAGACCAGGTTCTATTTCTAACCGTGAACCCGAGGCTAATTAGGGGAGGATTAACAGGTGCTGATGACATTCATTTATCCATCAACACAATATACAAACATGTAACATTTAAAACCGGGGGAAACAGTGATCATTTTCTAAAAGTAATATTTTACATAGTGATTCAACTCTCACAATAGAGTTTCTTTCATGGTGTGGATTTCTGCACCATGGCCATCCACAGGATTGGAAAGCTTATGTTAAATCCTTCCCAGACCAAAACCTGCCTGAAAAGAACATTGTCTATCTGATTGGTCTGATCACAACGCTGTCAGTTTAATCTGGTAAACCCCTGTTTACACCAGGTTATTGTTTTTTGGAAATATTTGGTTAGAAAGAATAATAGGTCATAGATTAAAACATTTCTAAATGTCTAGAACATGAAAAAAGATTAGACCTTCATCACATGACCCTCTACATGAATCATTAATTTGGTAAACCCTAGTTTACACCACTGTTAAACCAAGATCATGTGTTTTTTTTTTTATGTTTATCTTACAGTTCTTTTACACAAAACGATATGATGTTAAATATTTAATCAGATAAGTAAAATATTTTCAGAACTACATGTGCTGGTTAAAGACTGGTTTAATCCGGTCTAAAATTATGTAGATAATAATCAAAAATGTATACACAAGGGGTTGTAACCAAAACACTCAGAAAAAGGGGGATTTACACATAAAAACCTGTTCAGTTAAAAAAAAATCTTTTGTAAAATGTGAACTATAACTAGCGACCTAACTCACCAACGATAAATATTCACGATATGACGTCACAACGATGTTATAATGTCGCGAATTAAATCGACTAGCTAGCTAACAGGCTAACCGGTTCACGCCAACCAAATGAGGTGATATAATTAACGCGAGAAAAGCCTCTAAAACGAAAAAAAAGACGTCAGGTTTGGTGTTAAATATTACATTTTGCACATCTATAATAATTTCTTTCGATGTCAGGACAAATTTCCTCACAGAACAAAACCGAATCGTCGAAACAAAACATGCTAGCATGTAGAGTCGGCACCAGGCTTACCTGTCCCCGCAGAGGCCTGCTGAAGACTGAATAAAAGAGCACTAAAAGCCCACAGCAGACGCATGCTGGCTCCTCTGCGATTCTCAGGCTTTTAACGGGAATAAAACTTAAAGTGTGAGTGTGGAAAAAATCTGAGGGGAATAAAATAAAGCACTCGAGCCGGGAGATTGAACGCGCGGTAGCAGTGTGTTCCGTCTTCTGACCGCTTCGGCCGCTCGTCGTCCTCTATTTGATCCTGAGGCGGACGAGAACGCGCGCACGAGAACGCGCACGTACGCACCCCAGCGAGCGTCTTTGCGTCACCGGCGCCCGGAAGCTGGAGGGAACGCGGAAATACGGAAATAAATACACGTGTAAAACAAAATAAACAAACAAATAATAATAATAAAAACAATAAACATATGTTAAGGTAAAATAAAAATAAAAATTGCCCTAATAAAGTGAATGTTGAATGAATTTCATGGCCTGAATTTGATTTGTGACCGAATGATGATAGATAGATAGATAGATAGATAGATAGATAGATAGATAGATAGATAGATAGATAGATAGATAGAACTTAATTGCATAGTATTGCATAATCATTGTTAAGTGCAGGTGCTACCAGAAGTGCAAAATTTTAGTAATTGTGTAAATTGACAAGACCAGATAAATATGCAAATATATGTACAGTATGTAAAATATAAGTCGATAAATGGACAGCAAAAAATATTAAGGCTATGACAGTGGAAATTGTGTAGAAGCTGGTAAGCAAGTACATTAAGAATAAATATAAACATATATACACTGTTCAGGCATAACATTGACATTTTAACTTTATGAGCAGTGAAGTGAAGAACACTGATTATCTCTTCAATATGGCACCTGTTAGTCAGTGGGATATATTAGGCAGCAAGTGGACATTTTGGCAAAACCACAGATCTTGTGGGCTGTTCCCGGTCTGCAGTAGTCAGTGTCATGGGTTCAGAATCAGAAAAACCTTTGACAAGTAACATTGGTTGCATGAACAAGGAATTTGTCATGGTGTGCTGGTGCTATACAAATATTTAAAAGTTATAAAAACTAATAATAATAATAATAATTATAATAATAATAATAATAATATTAATGATGTAATAAACAAGGATAAACATTGACTGTACATTTTTTGCAGGAAATGTAAAAGTGAGGCAGTGCAAATGATATTTCCCAAATAAATCCAAAGGTGCAGGGATGCAATATAGTTTGCTTTGCTGATTGTGTTAATGTAACACGTGAAATGCCAGTGTGCGGTTTAGATGAATGTAATGGTAGTGTTTATGGAGGCTGATAGATGATGATGGTGGGTCTCTGGTATTGTTGATGAGGTCGGGTCATGCCAATTTAAATAAATTATTTGTGTGGAAATTGTTTGTTTGTCTGAGTAATTATTAATCGTCTACATTACTGTAAATGTTTAAGCTAAACAGAAGGGATTTTGGAGACAGAAAATAGATTTTGTGCAACATTCCAGTTTATAATCAATACTCTCTCACAAATGATATTTAGTCCTGCGTATAATAAACACGTGTGAATCACAAATCTGATTAAAACGTTCTTTACAGCTTTATATCCCAGTCTTTATTAATAGCATTACTATAATATTAATTCCTAATCCACAAACACAAACAAGACTGGACTTTGGTACTTCTGACTGTTGCACAACCTGGTACAGGACATTTGGGTGGTGGTGTGGTGTGTTTGGCTGCTGTTGAAGTGGAACCTGTTTCCTTTTCATCTATTGTTTATCATGGTTTAAAACCCCATCGAGTCCTTAATAAAGCAGCCACAAGTCAAGTCAAGTTTATTCTATAGCGCTTTTCACAACAGACATTGTCTCAAAGCAGCTTTACAGAAATCAACAGTTAATTAACTGTGCCAAATGATATGTATGAGCCTGAGACTTTTTTCCAGCCCAGCTTTGTTAGGGAGAGAGAGAGAGAGAGAGAGAGAGAGAGAGAGAGAGAGAGA
>JAAIIK010000451.1:863398-902410 GCA_014706435.1 Silurus glanis | reverse complement strand
GGTCACATGACTTACCTCCATCCACTACCTTCTTAAAGGAGCTCCGGCCGCTAACACATAATACATTACTGATAAATTCAAACCTCCAAGAGAGCAAAATGAACAAACAACAACACTGTGGATTCACGTTTATTATTAGATTTAGAAAATACCAGTTTTTATGGTCGTATCATTTTATTTTGTTGTATTTATCCACCACACATTAAAGACCGGTCCGTGAAAATATTGTCTGACATTAAACTGGTCCATGGTGCAAAAAAGGTTGGAGACCACTGATCTAAACCACCGATCTACCACGTCACTTCCCCCACATGGATTTGAAGCTACAGGCACCCACTGTTTTCATTGTGAAGGGCTATCTGCAGATAGTTTCGACCCCTGGAACAGGTGATGTCATGGCTAAAATCTGATTGGATAGAAAGTCTAACGTACACTCTACATACATTTACATTTATGACATCTGGAATTCGTCCTTACCCAGAGCGACTTACATTTATCTCATTCATACAACTTAGCAGCAATGGGATGAAGGGCCTTACTCAGGGGCCCACGAGTGTCTGTGCTTTGAACTCACAACCTACAAATCCAATGTCCATATGTGCAAAGGTGAAAATTGTCCTTATTCTTAACATTTTTCTCAGAAGAATTGTGTAGAAAATATGGTGTAATATATTTTTTTATATGTGGGGTACAATTATTGGCACCCCTCTAAATTTAAATGAGCAAAATATTTCTAAAGTATTTTCCCAATGATATTTTGGATGGAACAGAAAACTGTTTCCTAAATTCTCAGCACAGCACAGTGGGTCAGACTGAGAGATGTATCTATGATTTTTGTTATACAACTAAAATATATTGTCATTTACATCACAACAAATTATTTGGAAGTGTTTTAAGAAAAAAAAAATAAAGAAACTGCTTCTGCCAGTAAGTTTAAAATGAACTGTGGTTTGGACAATGATCCCAAAACATACATCAAAATCAACACAAAAATTATTCACTATCCATAAAATCACAGACCTGCCATGGCCACCCCAATCGCTGACCTGGACCCAGCAGAAAACCTGTGAGATGGACTGAAAAAAACAGAGTGCACAGGCATGGACCTCGGTATCTGATGGATCTGGAGGATGGAATGGACACAGATCTTTTGCCATGTGTTCTCCAACCTCACCAGAAATTACAGGAGACTCAGAGCTGCGATTTTGGCAAAGTCAAGTCAAGTTTATTTCTATAGCGCTTTTCACAACAGAAATTGTCTCAAAGCAGCTTTACAGAATTTTAAGAGTTAAGTTGAATGGTGTGTGTTTATCCCTGATGAGCACCATGGAGACTGTGGTGAAGGAAAAACTCCCTTAGATGTTATGAGGAAGAAACCTTGAGAGGAACCAGACTCAAAAGCAGAACCTCATCCTCATTTGGGTGACATCAAGAGTGTGATTATAGTCTTTAAACACTACAGAACACTGGAGAGTGAGAACTAACATGAGCACTGGAGTGTGTGATTATGAGTGATGTTCTTTCTACAGTCTTATACAGTCATTGTGGTTATAAAACTAGGACCTACTGAGCAACTCATAAAATATTATTAGTCCTTGGCCCTGTGTTTTCTGTTTCTGTGATTGTTGTTGTATGTAGCATCAGGGTTCTGGAGGAACTTTGCTTCATTTCACGGTGTACTGCGTCAGCTATATTATGGTTGGAATGACAATAAAAGCTTCTTGACTTGACGTGAAATAGCTGAACATTTGCGATCATCACAGATCCAACAGCAGCTCCTCCATGCCAGAGCCTTTAAACAAAGATATTGAATAAAAGTGTGTCAATAATTGTGGCACATATATTTTACAAAGATATAAACCTAAAACTGTGTTGTATTGCCAATTGTTTGATTTTAATAATGAAAAAGAAATAAAACAATAAAAAGGTTAAACAGTAAAGAGAATTTTTCACAGACTTCTTTGCTTATATTTAGAAAAAGATGCCAGTAATAATGGAGGACATTGTAAATCCCTGGTGTTTCTCTTCCCCTAACTAATTATCTGTTGAAATGGGAGCAAGGAAACATGCAGACTGATGGTTTTTTTACGAGCAGGATTGAGAAATACTGTACTGGTGCAGACCAGCTTGTGTGATTCAGCAAATGGTTTCCATCATTAACGCTCACTCTGACTACAGTCATGCGTCAGGCCAAACTGCGAAACTTCCTGGGTTTGAGCCAGAAACAGTTTTAACACCAGCTGAGAGCGTTGTTTAACACATGTGAGGAAATACGACGTGTTCATTAACACCGTGTGCAAATACAAGCAGTTATTTATCTCACCGGTCTGCCTGTTTGGCGGGAAGTCTTTTACAGACGTCACATGATCTCGTCATTATGGATTCTCGATCGAATGAGTCTAATGAGTGCATTCCATTAAACCATCTGTACAGAATTCGTCAGAGGTACTAAAAGTACTGTTTACGCAAATAAAAGTGTAACTAATTCCACATAAGAGATTTTTGTTTTTATTCCCTGTCAAAAAGGGACCAAGAAATGTCAGGTAATTATCTAATACTATCAACACGGGATTCAAGGAACCTCTCTCATAAATGTTCTGTTAAAAGATTAAGGGGAAAATCCAGTCTTTTATCATTTGTATTTAACAATATGAAGATTTTTATTTGCTTTACGCTTTCTCCGCATCAGGACAGTTCGTTTCTCCAAACAATCACCTGAAATATTTTGTAAAACTCGCCAGAGATGTTCTTCACTAGTTGGAGATTTCTTTCTTTCTTTCTTGTGATGCAGTTCATCCCAGAGCAGTTCAATAGGATTGAGGTGCTGTGACTGGGCAGGTGGTTCCATGGAAAGATATCACTGTAGACGTCTCTCTCTAAATAACAGAACCTGCACATATTTTTGTTTCGGATCATTGTCTTGTTGCACGGTGAAGTCGGTTCCACTGAGCCGCAGTCCAGACGGAACTGCATGGTGATGAAGTACGGAACGGGAGCCATGTTGGTTCAGGATTCCTCTCACTCTCTGCTTCACTGCTCCAAAACAACCCCAAACCATTAAATCCTCCACCTCCATGTGTGAGTGTGGGGGTGAGGGAGTCTGATCACATCTTCTCTCCGTCAAGTTCTTCTGTTAGACACAAAAATGTCCCTTTTGGACTCCTCAGAACTTTCTTCCATTCATTCACGGTCACATTCTTTGTGGTTTTGGATTTTACCAAGTTTGTTGCACAGAAACAAAAGGAACATGCATGTGTCTCAAAAACCTTAAGAGACCAGGTTTTCACATCTCACAATGTACATTCATTATATATATTGTGGTTACATTCATTTCTAAAGTGTTTTAAAGTAAAAATGTTTGTTAAAAACCAGGATGTCATTTCATTAAGCAATTTCTAAAAACTCGCTTTCAATAATTAGGTTCGATACTTTCCTGCTGAAAGTCTAAGATTTCCAAAACTGCAGTTCTCCAGTGTCTGAGACGGTGATAAAGAGCGTCCCTGACTCGACTGATCAGGTGTCTTCAGTTATAAATGGCAAAAAAAAAAAAAAAAAACTTGTATAATGATTTCCAAATGATGGCATTCAAAACCTGCAGAGAAAATCCACATTTCACCTCTCAACATCTGACCTGTAGAAACATTAGCCAGCTCAGTGTGCTTGACTAGCTAGCCTGATTTTTTGATGTTTTACATTTTAACAGTTTTATATAACACGTATACACTCGATGTTTAAGCAGTCATGTAACACTGATGTCTTAAATATACCCTAATTCTCGGGATAATGTGCAATGGGCACCTTAGCATGTGACTGATAACGTGTATGAATTACCGTGTGTTTGCTAGCGAGATAATGATACAAAGCATGCCAGCTAAAGCAGTTAGCCAGCCAACAGTACTCTACTATAGCTCACACGGTTAGTTCCCCATCCTCTTCACAGTGTGCTGAGGAAATATAGTAGTTCTCCATTTTTTTTAAATGTTTTTTGCTAATTTCTGATAGCCACCTCATATTTTGTGTATTTTAATATCCCTTTGCTGCACATCACAGCTATATTTCTTTGTCTTCCCCATTGTGCTGAATGACTAAGAGAATTTAGCGTGTTACCTCATATTTATTCCCCACTGTAACACAGCAAGTCATGGCTGAACAATTCCCTATTCCTTATCACTGTAATAAAACAACATAAAATATTTATTTAAAAATAAACTATAGGGCCAAAAGTCACTGACCATGAGATCGGTATGTCCTACTAACACCCTTGTGGCTGCATGGATCTCCACAAATCTCCATAAAATCTAGAGGAACATCTTCCCAGAAGACTGGAACTTATTATAAGAGCAAATAGGGACTAAATGTGGAATGGGACGGTCCAACGTGTGCATAGCAATCAGTCAGGTATCCACAAATCTTTTGGCCAAATTAATAAAAAGATTTTGAACTTTTTTTTTTACACGTGTTTTTGGATCTTCTAAAACTCCTTGTATCACTTCACATATATGCAGTGTGTCATTCTATCACTCATTTGTTTTTAGCAGTTTCACTTAATTGCACATTAAGTGAACCAGGTTTCAGAGTATTTAATGTGTTATTGACCTGTTGCAGGGCTTTTGGACTCAAATCAACATTCCTATAAACAGTGTTTGCCTCTGTGCTCCTGGAAATATTCCATTTAAGCCATTATAAGGAAAGGCGGCATGATGCCATGCCAGATTTAGATCTTTATCATCTGCTGGAAGGTATTAACCGAAGCAGATGTGTCAAATGGATTCGGTCAAGGCCCAGTGCATCGAAAACAATATGGCTACCCCAGACCCGGGCTGCCATAGATAGCGCAGATAAGAGGAGATGCGTTAAACTGCTTGGGTGGCACTCATGTGTGTCTAATGACCATATCAGGTCTGAGGTCTGTCCTCCAGACGGGCTTTAGGATTGTGAGCTCTGTTGATGTGTAGATTTCCAAGGAAATGGACTCCATATGGCTAAATGAGATCACAAGGAACAGGCACTTTGTATTTCCTCTATCAACGTTTGAACTTTCATAATTTTAAATCGGAGACTGGTTTTCCAAATGGATAGTAATTTAATACAGACATTAAGATGAACAACAGCTCATTTTAGTTTGTGGGTTTGGATGTGGAAGTGTTATATCCTGAGTCTTTGAAAAATAAAAATAAAGACCTCTATTTTTTTATTATGATTTTTTACTAGAACATCATGTGTTCCCTACATAGGGACTTTAATCTGTCAGTAGGCACGTCTTGAGGAAATCTGCCTTCCAATGTTCGCTGTCCCGCAAAGCAGAATTCCAATCGAACGCTGACGTTTACTGCACAATTTGTCATCTGTAATGGATTGAACCCAAGGAGCAAATCAGTAAGTGATGTGGAAGCAGACCACACAGACAGAGCGGTCCCAGTAGAGCGGCCCGGAGATAACATCTCAGCTCCACTTTCGGTTCTTAATTGGAACAATTAGAGGTTGCTTAACTTCCGAAGTCTGTTTTTCTCCCCGTAACAAGGAATCTCAAACCATTTCCTTTATAGAAAACATGGCTGTTTATGTCATGTTTGAATCCTGATCTATTTTGGAAATGTTTTTATGGTACATTCGATGACTCAGGGTCTTTCGAAACCATTTCAGTTACGCAATAAACATGAAGACAGTTCCACTTTAGGTGTTTGAGATGTGCTTAAAGTTCCCCAGTTTATTGCACTGCGATGTCCTGAATCTTACATCAGTCATGATCTAAAGGGAAAAACAAAATCCATGATGTCAGTGCTATACACTAAACAAAATAACTTTTGTTTGCATTTTCAGATTTAAAAATGACGTCATTCATATAAACCACATCTGTCTTAGTTCATGAAGGTCTGGAGCCGCTCCAGTCGAGGATGAAACAGCGGAGAAGAGAAGAGTGGGTGGTCTCCTACAACTTCAAATTGTTGTTGTCAACTGAAAGTTCCTGGCAGTGTATCCTGGTCTCAGTGGGTAGCAATAATGCAGACCTACTGTTACTTAGGTTTATTGACAAAATACATGTCAGAACAACATGATGAATGGTTTCACCTTGATTTCACTTTTACTAACGATATTCAGGAATTATTTACTTAGCCATGCGAATGTCTGTCGGAATAATCGCTGATTAGGTTCGTGAGGTTTTGAGTCATCTGAGGTTTTATCGGGGCGAGTTGGCACATTTCATCAACTTCTTCTCCGTGCCTTAATCAGTTTCAGAAGAATTTTCACTGCATGTTGAAAACAAAGCAGTGCTGCACTACAGTCAAAGCCGTGCTAAACATCATTACAGTTGTTTGGTTAAGCATCCTTTTGTCATTTGTGGACCATACCTCTTGTGAAGTTTTAAAAAAATGTGCAGGCATCTACTGGGTGAAAGTCAGCTGGACCAGAATATAATAAGCAGAGGAAGAACTCCTCAGATCTTATCAAGTGAAAATGCATTATACAGATGAAGTTTATGGACACCTGACAATCAGATTGTAATGTTCTTCTTTTTGAATTTTCAATTCCATATTCAATCTCATTTACCCTCCTAATAACCTTCACTCCTCTGGGAAGATGTTCCACTAAATTTTATGGATATTCATTCAACCACAAGGGTGTTAGTAAAGTCAGGTACTGATGTAGGTGAGAAAGTGAGGAGGCTTGAGATGCAGTCAGCATTCACATTCGTCATGTTCATTAAAGTTGGAGCTCTATAGCAGGAGATCTTCCACTCCAACCCATGTGAAGCAGATCTTTATGGAGCTGGAGGCTGGAACAGGTTTGGGTCTCCTAGCTCAAGTGCATGAACTTCTTCAGCAGTTTGAGCTACAGGAGCTCGTCTGTTGGATCGGACCATCAGCCTTCGCTCCTCACGTGCATCAATGAGCCTTGGCCACACGTGACCCTGTCGCCGGTTCACCACTGTTCCTTCCTTGGACCGCTTTTGATAGATACTGACCACTGCAGACCAGGAACATTTCACAAGAGCTGCAGTGTTGGAGATGCTCTGACCCAGACGTCTAGACTCATCAAACTCGCTCAAATCCTTACACTCGCCCATTTTTCCTGCTTCTAACATCATCTTTGAGGACAAAATGTTCACCTGCTGCATAATAAATAAATCCACCCACTAACAGATGCCATGATGAAGATCATCAGTGTTCTTCACTTCACCACTCAGAATGTTATAATTGTCATAATGTCATGCCTGATCAGTGTATAAGCATTTTAAATCTTTTATACGTCATTTGCATACATTGTTTCATTGTGCTATTAGAGGGATGAAACATTTCAGGGTACGCTGTTAGTGGAAATGAAGTTCATATGAAACGAATTGGAATTTTTTGAGGTGGCAACAAAAACTCATCATCGATTATTTAGTCAATTCATTGCCATTAGAGCTTCACTGGATATGGAGGTATTATATTTCTGTCTTTTTATTATGTCTGTGTACATTATTTATGCATTCCAATTATCTGAGGATTTCTAGGATATATATCCTCTACCCATGTACCAATGCACGCAATACAAAGAGACTACAATGCAAATGGTTTATATTTAACACTCCAGTAGAAACCAGGCTTCATAACCACCCCGAGCTTCCAAATTTGCTTCAGTGCTCTTCCAAGATATGACACGTGTCTGGAAATGAACCCGACGGAATGAACACATCCAAAAGTTATTCCCCCCTGTAGTCTTCTGATGTTTCTGGTGGAGAGCTCTGTCAAACACATTGCTTCATCATCTCCATTATGTATTCAACTGCATCTCCTTCGAGATCTGGTGAGCATGAAGGCCTTAGCGTGTGACTTGCATCATTTAAACTTATCAGTGAGCATTCATTACCATTACTATCGCTGTTTACTAAATAAGAATCGTAGTGCTTTCGTCGATTGTAGCGCATTTTTGAAGTGAGGCCGAGAGCCGAGATTTTGACACACAAGCATGTAAACCCTGACACACAAGGGAAGGATTGGATAAGCAACAAGTGCATCAGACCATCAGAGTCATCAGATTCTGTCAACCAATGACAAACAGTACAATTTTAAATCAAAAATATCTACAAAACAAATCTCATTCCTTTCAATGCGCTTTTATTCAGTTCTGATTTCATTTGTGATTCTGTGGTTTTCTGGGATCTGTAATAATTGCGCACTTCACATGGGAGGAAATGAAGAAAGCACTGATACACGTATGTTAGATTGATTATGTTTTCACGGGCACCACAGACTCTTCTGTTTGGAACCGATTCCCTTTCTTTTGAACTTCACCTCCACGTCAGATCTTCAACTTCAGAACTCATGGCTTGTCCTTCTCTGAGATGTGAAGCCTTCAGTGGATAATCTCACCTGCCTTCTGTTGATTTTGTCCCTAAGAAGTGCTGCTGTAATTATAAACACTGTAATACTCAACATCCTTTCAAGACACTTACCTTTTGACATCAGGTACGAGGTGATTTTCGAGATTAGTTTTGTAACACGACACCAGCACAATGCTGCATGCACAGTCACAGGGAGCACCAAACTATATAAACTTTCTTTTGGCTTCTCCCGTTAGGGGTCGCCACAGCGGATCATCCGTATTTATGATCCACATGTTTGATTTGGCACATGTTTTTATGCTGGATGCCCTTCCTAACGCAACCCTCACCATTTTTCCGGGCAACAACAGTCCAGTTGATCCTCAAGTGGGATTTGAACATGCGCCGTGTTGCTGCCAAGTTCATCACCAGGCTGCTGATCCAGGAGCAGAAGGAACACCATATCAAAGTCTGCCGAGAACTCAGTCAGTGTGCCGTGGACGAGCCGTCCTTCACGTTGAGGATTGAAGTGATGAAACTCGGGTGCACGGGTACGACCCTGAGACCAAGCAACAGTCTTCGCAGTGGAAGAGCTCATCATCTCCACGCCCGAAAAAGGCGAGGCAGGTCCACAGCTTCACCAAGTGCATGCTCATCGTCTTTTTCCATGTGGCATTGTGCATCAAGAATTCATCCCCAAGGGGCCACACCGCCAATAGTCCTACGGCAAGATTTTAAGGCTTTTGAAGGAGGACGACCAGATCTGTGGCACACGAGTCACGAAATTTTTTGATACCATCTCATTCATAGTATTCAATTATTATAAAAGATTTAAAAGACATTTCGTTATCTTCCTTTGGAGTCTGATTACCTTTCAAGGTTCCTTTCAGACACTGGAGTCTCTGGCTTGTGCATTAGGCTTCAAAATATATCTACATCTGGATTTCTGTGAAGCTGCTTCCTGACAATGTGTACAGAAAATCACAATCGGTCTCAGTGTCTCCATTCCTTCCACACTCGTCTTTTATTTTATTCACACTTTATGATTCTTCATTCACGTTAATTGTTTGCTCATTTTCTGATCCAGAACACCCACTGAATGAACAATTCCATATACAAAAAGATGTAAATGTTATTCATTTACATTCGGAATATGTTCCGGATCTATAAAACTCATGGAAGCAATTAAACCCATTAGATGATGGGGAATGGGTTTAATGATGGGGAAACTGGTGCATTTTTTTTTCTTTTAATTTATCCATGTTCCGATGTTCTGCAAAGCTGAATCTGCAGTCAGAGCATTATGCTTCCTGAAAACAGATGAACTTGAGATCCACTTTTAATAATCTTCTAAAATAGAAGCCATTTTAACTGTATGTTACACTATATAGACAAAGCATGTCCTTTTAGAGCATCCCATTCCACATAGTCTCAAATTCCTTCATAGTCTCAACTCTTCTGGGAAGATGCTCCATTAGATATTTGGAGATTTGTTGAGATTCATTCAGCCACAAGGGTGTTAGTAAAGGTCAGGTACTGATGTAGGTGAGAAAGTGAGGAGGCCTGGGGTGCCTCCTGCAGCGTTCTCATTCATCATGTTCAGTAGGACTTGAGGTTTTAGCAGGAGATCTTCCACCAAATCCAACCCATGTAAAGCAGATCCTCATGGAGCTGGCTTTGTGGACAGAGCCATTGTCATGCTGGAATTATAGTTTAAGTGAAGGGAAATTTTCATACAATCATTTGCCTCCAACTTTGTGGAGACATAACCCTTGATTTAGTTCTTCTTTGGATGGTTCATAAAATGAGATCAAATCCTAAACCCTGTTTGTACATATTTTAGTGTATGAGTTAAACTCTCTCAATGTATCGATCCTCAACTTATGAGGGTTTGAGTTCAATCAAGAAATTCTCAGTGCCACTCAGACAACAAAGAGCTCGAAGCAGTCGTGAGAACTGCAGAGGAAAGCAACAGGCCCACAAAACAACAGGGAGGCACTACAGAAAACAACTTTTTTGGTACGGAATTGTTATGGTCTGTCTGAACAAACATTTAATTCTAGTCCCACCGTTATAAAATGATGCTTGGATTGGAATATAAACATCTTCCAAAGTTAAACCAGATGCGGCATGCAGTCGGGAGTGCCTCTTTCCTCTCCGGGCTCAGGGATTTAAAAAGGAAAAAAAAAAAAAAAACATAAAAAACAAGTGAGCTATTTCATACAGGAAAATGAGTCAGTGGTCCTCCAGTGTCTCACCTCACCCACAGTGAACCTCAAAGGGTCATGGTGTTTTACTGCACTGTCACTGGACTGTGTTCAGCATCACCGGATTCCATTTGGTCAGAACCGAGGCTCTGAAAGTCCTTAAGCCCGAAACCTCTGGGGGAAATCTCTGCGGTATGCCTGTGTCGATCCTGAAAGCTGTAAACGATGCATTAACTCCCAGCTGGAGCACTGCGGCTTTCGGAGAGCCACGGACTGCAGTGGATCGTACCATAAAAGCATTTCATTAGTAACCTCTGTTACGTTCGAGCGTCTCGATCGGTACGGAAAAACAAAATATCGTAAAAGTGCCGGGTCTCGGGTTTCAGAGAGATTACACGTGACAGGCGGATCAGAAGTCTCTTTTTAATCAGAGTTAAAAGGTCAGTAATAAAATACAAAAATAAGTCGATACATTAAGAAATCTCACAGTAGATACACAAAGAAGAAATCAAATATATTTACAAGGATATAATATATATAATGATGTGGTTCTTTAAAAGGGTTTTAAATGGGTATGCCTACATCACTGTCCTGTCCTGTGTTTTTTTTTTTTTAACAGAACAGATTTACTAAAAGTACTGCAGAGGTTTACTAATAAATGTCCAAAAAGAAAAAGAAAGAAAGGGGGAGAGAGAGAGAGAGAGAGAGAGAGAGAGAGAGAGAGAGAGAGAGAGAGAGAGAGAATGGTTTGCGTTCTGAAAATAATGCACTTCACAAATGATGTGCATTCAACAAAAACAGCAGAACCATAAAACAGTACAATGGACTGAACATTTTTTTGGACTGACCCAGCCTGCTCATAAACACACACACACACACACACACACACACATACACACACACACACACACACACACACACACACACACACAATGCCATTAGACTGTAGCCCGGAATTTCATTTGCTCAGCAGGCAGCTTGCTTTAGCTTTCATGCCAGTGTAGCGTTCGTGCAAGTGGCACAGCATCGGGCCTGGAAGCTCTGGTTCTACGTCTGCAAACTCTTTAACCTCCAGACATGATGTGGAGCGGAACTCAAACAACACACACACATGAACACACACTCCTCTTTGGCTTTATTTCTGTAATAAATAGTCTCCAGAGTGTGCAATAATTCCGGTGCATGACTTTCTGAAAGAAAGAGGTGCATCTGGGGACGTTTCTCTTCCACTTCTCTTCTACGCTCAGGCAGAGCTTTTATTAGAAAGATTTGAAACAATCCTATAAAATGATTTGTTTGATTTTGGTGTTTGGTTGCATAAGAGTGGGGCATGTCTTTTATTTATTTATTATTATTTTTTTTTTTACATCAGCTAGTGTTATACTTTAACTGGTCTGTACATGAGAACACAATAAATATCTAAAACTGAAAGCAGCCGGTTTGGGAATATGCAGCTCAAACGAAAGGAACTATAAATAAAAAAAAGAAAAAAAAGAAAAGAAAAAAAAAAAAAAACACGTTTGGAGAAGCAGTTTTCTCCAATAAATAAGAGCAGTAATGTATTTACAATATGCACATAGTTGGATCCAAATCGAACAACAGTTTATCTCTTCAATACTTTCGTTCGTTAAAAATACCATACCAGAGAGCAAGACAGGTGCACATTTCTCCTGAAGTACGTACTGCATGCATCTAGCGCTTCCTTTAACAGAACGGATGACTCTGCCGGGAGGTTACAACTCGCTCACATAAACTGTGCTGTACAAGCTGGTCTTATGCAAAGCCAAGATCCCTAAAAGAGCGAATTCTCCTCACTACCTTCTTTACCTGAAAGACAACAAAAAAACAGAATGGAACACTGATTATTACGGCAATGCCGATCGTCGAATCAAAACCAGAGGTGGACGAGTATGACAAATTCACGTGCAATCCATGTATGAAATTGATATGTTTAGGGGAGAATTTCATTACGCAGACTTTAGGGTTCACGGGATTTAGTAATTTATCCAATAAAAACACAAATCTCAGAATTTTTTTCGGCTACTTCGTTTTTAGAAAACCCTGCTTTAAATAACCTTTGCACCCCTGCCTTAAATATCGTTTATTTTTTCTGCTCAATCGTGATATGGAAGGTGTTTAATCCACAGGTGTTTAGTCCTTACTCCTGCAGTGGCCGTAATGGCGCACTCCTATGGAGCGGCCGAAGAAGCAGGTGGCGCGGCGCAAATGGCAGGCGCTCGGGTAGGTGATGTTATCGTTGCCGCAGATTGTCTGACCGCCGAGAATAGGCATCGGGCACTGAGCCGTGCGGCACATCACGCAATGGGCGCTGTTGGTCTGGTCCGTCACGCACGTGTGGGTGCCTGGGCATACCACATTTGAACATGACTCTGAGGACAAACGTGAAAGAAAGTCGAGTTTAGTTTCCTGTAGATCCTTTCTTTAAAACATCAAATCGAATAAAAAAAAAAAAAAAAACTCACTTTTGCATTCTCCTTGGTACATGATCTCAAGGTCAGGGTGGCCTCTGCAGCGAGACATCAGGAGCGCACACTCGTCTTTATACGTGGTCCCGTCGCTCCCACAGACGGCGTGCTTTCTGGAGATGTTGGAACAGTCTGGGGAGCAGATGCACTGAGGACGACCACCCTTCATCCTACACACCTTCCCCAGGCCGCACTTCACCCCTTCGCATGTCTCTATGAGGAACAGGGCATCAAAAAAATCTTCAGTAACATTTTCTACAATATCAAAGCACCATTATTTAGAACATCTCAACAATCCACACCACGAATATTCGCAATTCCGCAGAACAACGTGTGGCCTCCACGTATGAATGGATTTCGGGTGAATGGTACAGATTTAATCTTCTACACCTGTGTAATGCTTTATAATCCCATCATACAGAGTCGCAAAACTTTCTCACTCACGACTGCTCATTAGGTATCCAAACCCACATTTACGCCTCTGAAAAGCTGCTTTGTGACGTCGTCAATTCATCTGTACATCCGAACTGATCACGTCACAGTCTTAATCTCATCCCAGTGACTAGTGCTGTATTCCTGGGAACACACAACATCTAACAATCTCACTTAAGTCCTCGGTGAAATGAGTGCTGATACACGCCAAAGTCCTGAAATGCCTGTTTATTGTCAAAAATAAACAAGTAAATAAATAAAAGAATCTCCTCTCCAGTGATGAGCCACTAAATCACCTGGAGCGAGAGCAGATGCAGCTGCCTATTATGGAAATCCCAGCATTCCTTCTCTGCTCTGTTTAAGGCATGATTTCAGTTAGGTTAGGCAACCGTTCAGGAATTGGATGCTCCAGTGATCTCGTCTGACAGTGTAATGTAAGGAAAATTTACAGATTGAGTTAGTCAGAAAGTTTGAGCTGAACCATCTGGAAAACATAGAAGAAAAGGTCCAGTAGTCCATAGATTTTTTATGGGAGTGGAAGGGAAGAATCCTGGAACAGACAATAAAATTAACTTTCTATTTTTCCTTTGCTTTTTTTTTTGGACGTATCTAATGACACTGATTGTGTTCTAGGCTTATGAGGACCAGACTTCTTGAGCATGTGGCTGCCATTTCTCTCTGCGGTGAGTTGGAATTCGGTCGTTTCTACAGGAGGATGGCAAACAAGCCTGCTTTCCAATAAGCAGGGGAGAGCAAAGATCTCTACTCTATTGTGTATGTGTGTGTGTGTGTGTGTGTGTGTGTGTGTGTGTGTGTGTGTGTGTGTGTGTGTGTGTGTGTGTGTGTGTGTGTGTGTGTGTGTGTGTGTGTGTGTGTGTGAGTGTGTAGCCATCGCTTGGCACCTGTTAGCTCCGGTGGCTATGAACCAAGATACATATCAAAACTCTCTTACTTTTTTGTATTTTGTAGATTTATTCCGAGGATGAAATTCCTGGTCATTGTGATATCTTGCCAATCCCTGAAGATGCTTGCTTACTTACTAAACTTACAATGTCTTGAGTAACCCGCATACCTGGCCAAGGCTTACAATAGTGGACTGTACTCAAACAGCTGGATGGAGTTAGACAGAACATCTGGCTTAAATCCATATGAAGCCTTTTGTTCCCTTCTAAATGTGAGCAGGAGCAACATTTTTAAGAGCCCAGCCATCAGGCCCAGATTTGCCTTGGACCATGGCATGTTTGAGGATAGTGTGTTTGTCCTCTTTCTGCCTTTATTAGTACCAACTTGATCCATGATGAACTTTTCAAACACTAACTGATCCTTTATAGAGCTTTACAGACACACTGTTCCAGCATTTCTAATAAAATCGTCATGCTGTTAGGTGGGATTGAAAACAAATCCCCCTGGTTACAGTTCATGGTTGGTCTGCAGTACCTGGTGAGCGACGTCTCAATCGTCTCGAATCGAGTTTTATATAACATTTATTGGGTTTTAGATTTGATGGTGGCTTTAAAATGATATTGTGTTATTAATATACAGTGGTATATACTGATTCCACAGATGAGGGATGGAATACAGATCTGTATTTAAGGTCTTAGTTGCTTGGTAAATTGAATTAATGAAAAGTGAAACGTCTAACAGGTGGGAATTCAGAGCATTTAAGCTCACACCCGAACAAGAGTCAAAAAGACATTTGTGGATTTATGGAAAAACCTACCTTTGCAGGGTTTGCAGGACACGATGCCTAGGAAGCCCAGCAGACTGACCTCGTTGATCGGAAGGCTGGTGTTGGACCAGGCTGTGTCCAAACGTCCTCCAGCGCAGCACTCCTCCCTGCTCACGCCACGCATCAGGACCATGTCACAGCGCTGTTCCTGACCCTGCTGCAGCCAGCACATGCCCGCTGTTCACAACAGCAGAAACAGGAAGAAGAAGAAAAAGAAAAAGAAAGAGATTAGTATGAACATCACTCCTATTGCTATGCATTTACAAACATTTACTGATATTAGAATATATGCACTCCACAGGACCTGGTCTGAAACAATGATCAAATCGTCTATCTCGGGGGAGCAACAGTAAAAACTAACTCGTTCGCACTTCATGATTGAAATATCCTATAATACTTGTGTACCCATAAACACCTTTCTGTATCCTCACAGCAGATCATTTCACTGCTCGCGCAGACTGCTCGGACGCGCTTCGGCATTTCTTTCTAATAAAAAAAAAAATTAGGTCCAGAGATCTTGGCAGAACAACTGTAAAGCTTTTTTCTTCTGCATTCTCCTGAGTTTCGGTCGAGTTGTCTCCGCTTTGTATGGATAAATCGTAAAAACAGATGTGAAGAATGTGCAGGACGTTGTGTCTATCAGGCATGGCCTTCAAATAATGCTTTCGTATTCATAATTATTTGCCCTGCAGAAGGGTTCGAGCAATGCTTCCTGCCTCACAAATCACAAATATGCATTAAATGCAAGCTGCATATTTACATATATATATACAATATAGTATTTATATAAAAAAAACAGCAACTAATAAGTGCTTAATTGTTAAATTGGTTAATAATTTGATGTCGGCTCAGGATCATATTCTTAAAAAATAACTCAATTCTTCCCGACATTAATAATCAATCGTTTCCTAATTTTTTTCCGTTCTGCACCTGGCAGGTATCTCCTCCGTACATCGTGTTCCTGTTCCTCCCAGTTTCTGGAGGTGATCTAAAGCAGCTCTGGATGAATCGGATTAATTCACTCCCATTATAGAAACTTTCCGTCTTATCAAAAAAAAGAAGAAAAGAAGAAAGTTCTCATGGACCTACCGTTCGCTTGGTGCTTTCCGAGAGTTCCGCACAGCGAGATGAGCAGCACGCCGTGGAGCGCCGAAAACAAGTTCATGATGAGGAGAAGGTACCTCCAACACTTCACATACAGATGTTTCGAGCAATGAGACTCCCTCTCAAATATTTACACAGATAAAGGGGGGGGGGTCTGCTCGGAGCGCTGCCCCCGTTTACGTGAATGGTCTGGGGTGGGCGTGAGGGACCGGCGGCGGCCCGCCCCCGTATAAATACTTTAGCTTTGAGGGAATGAGGAGGGGCAAGGAGGGGGCGGGGAGGGGAAGGGGGGGGCGCAGGAGGGGCCGTGGTTCTACCAGGGGTTTTTATTTTTTTATTATAATTTTTTTTTTTAAAAAACCTCACTGTTCGTGTAACTTCTCGGACATGAGGCAGAAAAAACTCCCACGCACCGAATCTCATTCACGCTTAAACGTGTTAATCAAAACAGCATGTCGGATGGGGTTTCGAAAATATAACACGGAACAAAAATAAATAAATAAAGAAGTTTAGTCTAAAGGCTAGTCTGAATTCCAAGTCATATGGTGTAAACACACCTCTTCTACTGAAACCGGATTAACCAAAAAAAAAAAACAACACTGTGGTCCAGCCAGGAGAAGTGACTCTCATGTGATTTACATGAACTTAGGCTCCATGCTTCTCCAATAAACCTTAAATAATTCTGCTGAAACAGAATTCATGACTTTCTTGACAGCTTTCCCCAGTGTAGTTCTGACACTATATATTTTTTTCAGATATTTAAAGTATTTAATAAAGTATTCTGATTCTGATTTACAGATTATTTGGTTGCCTCAGGTTGGAGGTACTGGGTGTCATTATCATTCCTCCTTTTCCTGTGGTCACCAGCAATTTGCTTCCTAAACTATTTTACACCACATCCATGTCCTTGGAAAATGTTCAGCAGATGCAACCAGCTCTTTACAAGCCAAAGCCCACACAGATACCCACAAAGCAACGGTGGTTCGTCATACAGTAGTAGTAGTTCAATGGATGCACTGAGAGCCAAGGACCAAAAACCAAGAGACCCTGCCCTCGAATATTCTAACCACACTGCATCCATCCATCCATCCATCCATCCATTCATTCATTCATTCATTCATTCATTCACAGGAACTCTGAGGTTGCGTTACTGTCTATGCAAAGTGTCACTTTTCACTCGTCTTGATGCGGCTGGCGATAAACCAGAAAGCATATACGTGCAAAGCCGAGCAGACCATCATAAGTAGCAGCATATGAGGGTGTAACAGCACATAAAGAACTTAACATCTGGAGACACTGTCTGTAAGCTTCCATTGTGAGTCACAAAACTCTGTCAAAGAAATATACTTCATATAGACATCCTGTGACTAAGAGACATTGTGAATATATTGTAAACGGGACCAAAGGGGACTTTAAACAAGAGTTTTTCTTGTTATTCATCGTAAAAAATGTCACTGGACGTTTAATAGTTCAATAAAGTTTCATTCCCACACTGACTCTATGGTATTGGGAGTCATTTCCACAGACACACCATGCTATTCTTCCAAAACCTCAAGCTCCAGCAATATCTGGTCATACGTGGCTGAATGTCAGACTGGACTAAATGTGAATGAAGCAGATAACTTTGTAATTTGGATTATGACAAATGACCTAAATATGTAAATAAATAAAACACAATAGTGTTACCACACGAGAACAAATCATTCCCCAAATATTTAAACAAAAATATGACGGATCTATGAGCAAGTTTGTTCCTATTATGACTTACAGCTGCTATAAATTCCTTCACCTGTTTATCACCAACCTCTCCCTCGTTTTTTGTAGGTCTCTGAATGGTGTAACAGATGTGTTCATCTCAGCATCAGGACAGGGATTTCTGGGTCATACTCTCTTATTCCTGTTAGTCGCAGTGACGCAAGTCGATCACAGATATCTGGATGATCAAGAATGCAGCAGAGGGTCGATGGCTCTTTTCTCATTTTGATGCAGCAAGAGCTGAATTTTCTAAAGAAGTAATGAAAGCATGTTTTACAGGTGTTAGCCCTCTCCCTCTCAGTCTGATTGTTATGGGTTATATTTGGCAGATGAGGAGAACTGGGGTTGAAAATGTTTTTATTTAAAAAATGGGAAACAAAACAAAAAAATACACTTAATTTATTTTACATTTCAGAAAAAAAGAAAGTGCTCCCTTTTCTCCATATTGCATAAATGCATTTTTTTTTGCTAAATAACATACAAAAGGTGCTTTTTACTTGTCACATGTACTTTACAGTACAGTGAAATTCTTTCTTCACATTAAAGCTGGGGTCAGAGCGCAGAGTCAGCCATGATACAGCTCCCCCTGGTGCACAGAGGGTTAAGGGCCTTGCTCATGGGCCCAATCATGGCAGCTTGGCGATCAGAAACCCAGTGCTCTAACCACTGAGCTTCCACTTTCCATTGCCAATTATTTACCATTATCATGGTGGTAGCAAGGCTGCATGCACAGTCACAGGGAGCACCGGCCTTCATAAGTCATTGTGCCAAAACACATAACAGAAACAAGAACACACAGAAACAACACAATCTCACTTCGGCATCCACCCTATTCGCCAGAGTTAGCTCCTGCAGACTTCACCCTCTTCCTGAAGATTAAGATCTGGCTTGCCGTTTTGACACCGTTGCAGAGATCCAGCGAAGATGCTCAGCCTGCTTCAAAAAGAAGACTTCCTGGACGCGTTCCAGAAGAACACTGGGAGCTGTATTGCTGTTCGAGGGGATAGTTTAAAGGTGATCGTTTCAAAAAGTGGATATATATAAAGTACTTTCTTGATATATATATATGTGTGTGTGTGTGTGTGTGTGTGTGTGTGTGTGTGTGACTCGTCCATGCTATTCAGTGCAGAAGCTCGCTCATGGGATAGTAGCAGCTCTGGCCTTTTAAATGACTGGAAATTTGTGAGGATTCTCAAAGAGCTATTGTTGATCCACTGAGCAAGCTGAAGCTCCGTGCTTGGATAGGATTCCGCTTCACTTGCGAGTCACTTGGAATAAAATTGTCTGTAAGTAAAAAATGTTTTACAGATGCAGCTAATAGGTTGCAGCTCTGTGTATGGAAATCATCTTTTGTTTTTGAATCAAAGAAACGGCAGATTTTGAATTCTCTTATACCTCGGTGCTTCTTGAAACCGTCTGATCTGAAGGTGACGACGATCCAGCAGGTCTGATAGTAGTTTCTGCTGTGACGTAAAATCAAAGGTTCATACAGAACGCTAATGCAATCATTCTAATACAATGATTGTGCAATACAATCAATTTATAACCGTAACACAGAGACTTGAGGGGTGGACGCTCCACATAAACATGAGCAAATTCATGCTCATTGTGAAATAATGATGATTGTGAAATCCAGTTTCGATGCATTTATAACAAAACTGATATTTTCCCCAGCACGAGAAGATCTTCCCTCTTTATTGACATTCCATGTAGAAGATGACGTAGCATTAAATGTAAATAGAAGGTGGTAGGAAAATGTTTGGAGACTACTTAATTTATATACGTTTACAGACGATCACCTTCGAAATAGTCTCCTTGCACAGCAACACGGCGCCACCCAGCGTTCTTCTGGAAGTATCCTGAAAGTCAAAGCGTCTCAAGACCTTCTGCGATTTGCGCCAGATCTCCTCGACGGTGTGAAAACGGCGACCTGGATCTTGCGCACGTGGTCCAAACAACACCAGGTACACAGCTTCCGATGTCTTGTGGCACTCTGACTTAGGAAGGTCGGTGATCCCTGTGATTGTGCATGCAGCCTTGTGCTGCCATCTGTTGGCATGTTACAAAACTAATCTCGAAACTTTTTGATATCACCTCGTATAAATGGATAAAGAAGTATATACTGTGTATGTATGATGTAATACTCCATAGTCACACTTCACTACTGTTGATTATTTTCCCATAACTGCTTCCTTATGTCAAAGATACAAAAATAAAAAGATGCTGGAGTTCTGATCATTGGTATTTATTTAGAAAAAAAGGCTTTATAAGAAAACCCACTCTAATAAAACCACGGTACTGCAACTGTACTCATTTCTATTACAATAGGTTCCCCCCTGATAATCCAGGACTGTAATTCCCAGATGCTTTAAGGTCTAGCGAGTCCCGCTCTGCACTCAGTGCTCGGAATAAAAACTCCTGTGTGCGTATTGCCAGATTTCTTTTGTGAAGAAACTTCCTGAAGTTTCCCAGCCCCTCCCCCCCACCCGCCTCAGCTCTGCTCCGCTATGATATTGCATGCCAGCTAATATTTTGTCTGCCTTCCCATCTGTCTCTGGCCTCGCCAAAGGCTCTTTGATCGTGAGGGTGGGTAGGATGGCCTGAGTGGGTTGGGTGCTTTCTGGGGTGAAGGAAACACATGTTGTTTCTCTGTAAGTTGTTATGAAAGTGTGTGTAGGGGGGTGCTGTTGATGTACATCAATCCACATGACAGTGGTGGAATGCTGACCTTGTGCGGGGCGCTGGTTGTGGGTGGGCTGACGAAGGAGGCACTTGCTCAATCATACAACTCACATGGTTTGGATCACAGGGCCTCACTGCCAAGGAAGGAGCAGGAACGCACAAGGTCTGCACTAATCCTAGTAATGATACCTACTTGATGTGGCCTATGATTTGTAATTTATATCAATAAAAAGATTTATTTTGTAATAGTATATGTTTTGTGTAACTTTAACTAAAAATGAAAGCTTGTGAGGACACAAGATTAAATTATAAGTCCAAGTCATGCTGAGTGCAGATTTCCAATTTTTGAAATTAAAATCTTGTTTTTGTTTTGTTATTTATTTATTGTATTTTTTTTATGGCACCACATTTATCACGGAAAGCAGGCCGGAAAAAGGCCGTGATGTCCTAGAAGACGAGAATATGGTTTTCATGAAGGACTGAGAGCGATGGATCTTCGCTGCCAGTTTCCCAAGGCCCTTTTGTGTGGAATGTTATGGGGAAGGTTGATCCAAGGACACTATCTTCTGTTGTTGTAACTCTTTCATAGTCGTAGCAGGCCTGCATGTAGCTATAGCTATAAGTGGCTAACTTTCACATGTTGACTGCGCTGAGCTCGCTGAAGATGTTCTCCCCGGGAATCACGTGCTTTCAAAAGCGAGCTCAAAAGCACTCCAAGTGAGATCAAGAGTTTAAACCAAGAATCATTCATAGCTGGGATTACAGAGAGCAAAACATTGGTCGCAGTCACAGGGAGAACCCAATTCAAATCACACACATCCATATCTATAGCAGCACCCATATTATTATCACTGTTTCATGTTGTTTTGCACACATTTGCCACCAACTCCTGCTATACAGAAGTGTATAATGTTTACAAGTACCCTATTTGTTTACAGGTCTCTTATTTTGTGTTATATACATACGTATACTGGTTTGCGCTATTTTGTGTATTTTGTGTATCTGTTCTGCACTGTTCTGTTTTGTGTTGTCTGTTTGTCTTTTGTCTTGAACTGTTTGCACACAATTCACTTTTAGATTTGTGCTCATTCCACTACAAGATTGTTAGTGAAGTCAGGTACTGATGTAGGTGAGAAGGTGAGAAGGCCTGGGGTGCAGTCAGCGTTTACATTCATTCATGTTCAACAGATCTTCCACTTCAACCCATGTGAAGCTGATCTTCACGGAGCAGTCTTTGTGCACAGGGGCTTTCTCATGCTCCAACAGGTTTCATTGCAACCACATCCAAAGACGTCTGGTACAACTGTGTGCCCCCAACAAGTTTGGAGAAGAACCACATAGAGCTGGAAATGGCAGGGGGTCCAATACTTATAAATGTGTGATGGTCAGGTGTCCACACATTTTTGGCAGTATAATGTAGATGCTGAGTGAGAAAATTCTCCAGGGGTGGTTTAGGGTCAGGGTTTATTTAGAACCACGTTCACAAACTATCGAAAGAAACCATTCTTGTTGTTTTTTTTTTTTTTTTATATATGTGTATATTTATATTTATATTTAATACCAAAATGCAGCTTAAAACAGTATGATGAAGTAATACAACTACAAGTTATAACATATAATAAATGTGTATTATATAAACTTTCTTTTGATAGATAAAGGTTCTTATTTCTCCTGGTTCCTGGAATGTGACAGAACAATCCAAGCCAATAACTGAATTGATTTGTGTAGACAATCAAGCCAATCAAGACTGAACTTGATTTGTGTAGACAGGATTATCTTTACACAATTCTGATGCACAAAGACCGCAATGCCATTCTTTAACAAAATGCTGCCCTCTACTGGTTATTTAAAAGACTACCAAACTGTAACCTTTATTCCAGCGGTCCCCAAACTTTTTATCTGTGACTGAGGGCCACATAATGTGCTGTTGATCTGTAACAGAAGATCACATGGACCGGGGTGAATACCAGTAATATTTTGTAGATTTTAAAATGATTTAAAATGTATTTATTTTACCTCCTAATGCTGGATTAGTTTATTATTTTGTTCTGCACCTTACAGACACGAGAGTTACTTTTCAAGATCCTATTAAAAAAGCATTATTACTGTCATGATGACATTTTTTCATATTCATTGCTATTGAAATCAAAACATTTACTTAATTATGTATATGCATTTGGTTGTTGGGTGAATCTAACAAATAATTAGGCTACGTTAATAAAATAGAGGTCGACTGATAATGGATTCTGCCGATACCGATAGCGAGGTTGGATCGTACTCGAGGATAACTTATGAATCAACTAACAGTTTTTAAAATGGATCCTGGATAAAAAACCAACAAACTCACATTACAAAAATGGTGGGTGCACATACAGTATGGCTGGAAAGGTCAGACGTCCCAATACTTTTGCCATAAATGTTTTTTGTTTTTCGCACCACAGATCACATTTCCTTCCTCATTCTGGTTTTTGGTGTAAAGCTCTTGACCTGGATCTGCATGATTTTATGAATTGTGCTGCTGCTGCATGCTTGGATGATTGGATTGTTGCATGAATGAGATATACAGAAGCTTTCTTCTTCTACTTTTTCTTCTTCTTCTTCTTCTTCTGAATTTAAATGACATTACATTGATCTAAAAAAAAAGCCTTTCTCACTCACACATATTTGAAACTGGAAATAGAAAGCATTCCATCCACTGAACAGACTGATGGTTTTGTCGTCTTTTCAGATGCCTCCTCCTTCTCCACACTCAGTCAGACTAAAAGCTCCTGTCTTCCACCCACCGTATCAGGCAGTTTACACCTAATGCGTGTTAGTCATAGTTGTATGGGCTGGCGAGAGGCTAAAATTCATTCAGTGTGCAACGCCAACCCTGTGTTGATCACGGCTTTCAGATGGAGGAGTTAATCCCTGAGCTGGGCTCTCCATCCTGCCATGTGAAGCACGTACTGACAGAGTCGTGACTAAAAGGGAAACTCCCCGTGGCAAAGGAGCTCTTATGAGCTGGATGTGGTTATTAGCTCAGTGTGCTTCGTTCTGCTCTTCGGTTCATTTGGGTTCATTGGGACAATTATCAAACAGTTAGATGCATCTGTTTCCTCTTGCAATTAGGGTTGAAACCTTAGCAGCGATGAGGACGTGCCAGGAGGAATGCATGCTAATCACTAACCCCAGCTTTAAAGCACTGATATTTATACAGTCACATAAAGATGATGTCACATATCTCATTCAAATGCTCAGGTCAAAAATCAACCAACCCACCATGAACTATTGTCTTCTTTTAATAGCAAGTTCAGGATTATACATTTCCATAGCTTTAATAAATACATATTGTACACTGTCTAATATATTTTACATTAAAAAAGGTTCCTGACTCCCAAAACACAAATAACACTGGATCAGGATGGTGTATATCCTGTGCCGTCCTATAGATGGCACTGTTCTGGCACTTCTGCTCATTCAGGAAGAAGTTGGCAAATCAAACATCCTGAACCTTATTGCAAGTGAACAGAGTGGGTGCGTTACAAGAAGAAACAGGATCCAATTAAAAGAGCTGGAAAGATGGAATTAGATCTTTTTTTTTTTTCAGCCTTATTAGGTATACTTTCTGCCTTTTATTTCAGATAAATGCCAAAGCGACTCTTTTAAATCCACTACCAGAATTCCAGAGTTTAATACTTGGGGTTGCTCAAGATGGTGATTGGGTGGGTTACGGTGCTAGTTTTCTAAAGAGGATCTATTTGGAAACGTTTCTGAAATAAAAATCACCCATTCTAAAGATTTCCATAAAAAGGACAAAGCTGAGAAGCTGATACGGTGTAAGGTTGAAACTTTTATCATTTAGTATTCTGCTGGTTTTCATATGAAGTGTGAATATCTGTTCTTCCTATTTTAATAGGAAGAAAAGATATGTGAAGAGATTTCCCAGGATTCCTCCCACTTATTTAAAAGAGTTGGTATCAAAAAGTTTTAAAACTCGCTTTGTTTAGAAGCTCGCTTTGTTTATTTATCTACATTTTCACACCTTCAAAATATTCCTCTTTCACAGTAACACAGCGCTCCCAGCGTTCTCCTAGAACGGGTTCTGGAAGTCTTCTTTTTAAAGCGTGTCAAGCATCTTCTGCGATTCACTCCAGATCTCCACAACTGTGTCAAAATGGCGATCTGGATCTTCATCATCAGGAAGTGGGTGGAGTCTGTAGGAGCCGAATCTGGTAATTAGTGTGGGTGCAGAAGTGAGATCATGTGGTTTCCAGTGAGAAACTCACGTGGTTACAACAGCACCAGTTGAACAGCTTGTGATGTACACAGAACACTGACTTATGAAGGTGCTCCCTGTAACTGTGCGTGCAACCTTGTGCTGCCATCTGTTGGCAGGTTACAAAACTACTCTCGAAACCTTTTTTTTTACAACCTCGTAGTTATTATGTTTTGTTTTTAAAAAAATTGGATCACAATAGCTTGTTATGTGATCTTCAGGACAACACAAAAGGCAATACAACGGCCCACTCGAAAACCCTTTTGTACTACACCATTCATCTGAAATACAGAGGGATGAAATAACCATTAGCGCTGGTTGAATTACCTGGTGTGAGATAAACAGTGCTAATGAAAGCCACCTCTCAAAAGTAGAAAACAATATCCAAGGCCTGATCGAGGCTATTTAGTTATTTACTGCACACTTTGCCTCGATTTTATTCCCCCCCTCAAGCCCTCTTAAAATCTACACCAAAACACTTCTTTGATTCACGGTTCATGAAAAGGCTCTTCGTATTATTGTTCTTTTTAGACTGATCGATAAAAGTAACCTCTTCGTTTCTGTTCCCTTCGCCTCTTCACCAAACTAAATGAGACCCAAACCTAATGTAATCCAGAGAGCTAATCACAGGCACAGTGACCGACAGTGTAGCTAATCTAACCTGAATGCTAGGGGCTAGCCACTAGCAGAATGGAAATGATTACATTTACTGCTCAAAATTCTTAAAAGAGAAGTCAGCCAGTGAAAGTCAGAGTTTACAAATCAGAAATAGTCGTATACTGAAATTTCATACTTATTGACTGTGGCTTTGCTGTTGGGCCCAGTGTAGTTTTTTTGTTTTGTTTTTAGGTGAAATTGCACTTCATGTATAAAGCAGGACTACCGCAAAGACAAACTTCAATTACATCAAACATACACCATGCTGCCAAAAGTATTGGGACACCTGACTTTTCCACCCATATGTGGTTCTTTCTCAAACTGGTACCTACCAATTGTATCAGATGTTTTTGGATATTGCAGCATTAAATTTTCCTTTCACTTGAACTCGGAGACCCAAACCTGTTCTAGCATGACGATGCCCCTGTGCACAAATTCAGCTCCATGAAAATCTGCTGTACCTGGGTTGGAAAATGCCTCCTGCTATAGAGCTTCAACCCTATTGAACAGGATGAATGTGAACGCTGACACCCAGTCCTCCTTACTTACCTCCCACCTACATCAGTACCTCACTTTACTAACACACTGTAGCTGAATGAATCTCCACAAATCTCCACAATATCTTCCCAGACGATTGGAGCTTATTATCACAGCAAATGGAGACGAAACATGGAATAGGATGGTTAAAAAGCATGTACCAATCTTATAGGGCAGGTGTCCAATAACTTTTGGGCCAAACAGTGTATTTAATAAATATTGCTGATAAAAAGAAAAATGTATTGATCTTCATATCGTGAGGAATTTTAGCTTGTTTAGTTGAATAATAATAATATTTATATTTATAACAATAATGATAATAATAATAATAATAATATTTATATTTATAACAATAATGATAATAATAATAATAATAATAATCATAATAATAATAAAAATGATAATAATAATAATAATAACAAAATAATAATAATAATAATAATAATAATAGAAATAATAACAACAATAATAATAATAATAACAAAATAATAATAATAATAATAGTAATAACAATAATAATAATAATAATAATAGTAGTAATAATAATAATAATAGTAATAACAATAATAATAATAATAGTAATAACAATAATAATAATAATAATAATAATAATAATAATAACAAAAATAAATAATAATAATAATAATAATAATAATAATAATAATAATAATAATAATAATAGTAAGTCTTCTTCTTTTTTCTTTTTTTTCGAGGTTCGAATTTAGCTCCTGGCGCAAAATCAGCCCATGTTGACCTTAACATCTGGTTCTTTATGCAGCTTCTCTGCAATTTTCATGTGAGGGCATCTATGGTCTACAGTTGCCTTGGCAACAAATGACAAGGGCTCCATTTTCCTCAAAGCATAATGATTATTGTAATGTGGAAGATACACACCTTTTCCATATTAATGATGATCTTCTTGCTACTATACTTTTGTTTAACCTTATTTTTGTGCCTTTAAACCTCCCATGCTGACGGTGTGTGTGTGTGTGTGTGTGTGTGTGTGTGTGTGTGTGTGTGTGTGTATGAGTGATTGTTGATTGGTGGGGTAGTAGTGTGAGTTGTCACCTTTCCCATTTTCACACGATCTCGTGGGCGACAATCCTAAAAAAAGACCGAGTGCATTCAGTGCTTCAGTGATGTGTGAAAAAAATAATGATGAAACATTAATCACCCTACAGAACACCAGATATATCAGTCCCTCTATCAACTGCTCTCTGAGTTGTGCTGAAACAATCCCACAATATTCTAGATATCTGATTAGAGGCACAATATGCAATGCCTCTAATGTGCAGCACTACATAATGATCATTTTGTTCCCGGGCATCATGACATGTCATCGTGTCCAATTAATTAGAAAAAGAAGGCATCCTGAAGAGACTTTAAACTGCACTCCGAGGTTCTTGCGTCCTGGCAGCTTGAATTAGGAGCAGCACCAAGCAAGACAGGCGAGTTTTCCAGAGCTGAGCTTCCTGTCCACATTGAGCTCCATGACCTGCAGTCAATCTACAGCAGGAGGCCACGACCAGGTCAGGAAGATAATAACGGATTTTAATGACGAAACCAAGGCCAGTAGGATAATGAAGTCTTTCAGCCATTCCAACAATACACTCTTCTGTCTGTTGTGGTCGAGGAAATGCTTCTGCCCCTCGACCACCAACACAGAAGGAACGAGGAGGAGCTTCTTCCTTTAGGCAATCTGGACTCTCAACCAGGAAAGATCCTGGACTCATTACACAACACACACTACATCAACCTGCTTTTTTTACGCACTGAAATGTAAATGCTGCTACAGTCTGCATACAGCAAATGAGGACTAAATGTGGAATGAGATGTTCAACAAGCAAACACCAATCTTATGGTCAGGTGTCAACAAACTTTGGCAGTACAGTGAAGCTGAAAGAAAGAAAGAAAGAAAGAAAGAAAGAAAGAAAGAAAGAAAGAAAGAAAGAAAGAAAGAAAGAAAGAAAGAAAGGTCCTTTATATTTCTCAGATGTACTTTACAGCTCAGTAGAATGTGCATATCACAGTGATGTTAGGAAGCTGGAGTCAGAGCACATTGTCAGCCATTATACAGCATTTCTGGAGCACTGATAGTTAAGGGCCTTGTTCAGGGGCCCCAAAAGTGACAGCTTGGCAATAAGAGGGCTTGAACCCCTGACCTTCTGATCAGTAACCCAGAGACTTAAACACTACCCAATACATTGCAGTATGAGGTGGTAGAGTCCCCTTGAACAGTAATACGATGTTCCCAGTGTTCTTCTGGAACGTGTCCTGGAAGCGTGTTGAGCATCTTCTGTGATTCACGCAGGATCTGGGCAACCGTGTCAAAAACGGCGAGCCGGATCTTCATCTTCAGGAAGAGGGTGAAGTCTGCAGGAGCCGAATCTGGCGAGTAGGGTGTGCGCGGAAGTAAGATCATGTTGTTTCCAGCGAGAAACTCACGTGTGAGGAGCTCAGTGACAGGGTGCGCACGTGTTCAGAATAGCAGATGTGGTAACGCACGTGGTCAGAACAGCACCGGTCGCACGGCTCGCAATGTACACAGGAAGATGTCTTTCGGCACACTGACTTATGAAGGCTGGTGCTCCCTGGGACTGTGCGTGCAGCCTCGTGCTGCCATCTGTTGGTGTGTTAAAACAAGTCTCGAAAATTTTGATATCACCTCGTATATCCGTAATATAAACTGTCATGCTTAGAGCACGTACGCCTACAGACGTTTGTATCTGTTCTGAATGTACCATAAATTAATACTTTTCAAGGTTTTAATATTTGAATCAACATGGACAAATATTGATGTTTTATGCAAATGTATGTTTATTATTAGTGAAACCAAACTGAATATAGAGCATGAAGACAAAATATTCTTGTAAATGCTGTAAAAGTAATTATGGTGTTTTAAATGATGTAAATCATCAGGACACCAAATGGAACTTTTGCTCTGTTTCCACACGGACGGTTTTAACTGCCGGATGTATGCATTATGGATTTTGGTGCTTGAGTTGAGACTCGGCACATCAGTAAAACAAATGTTTCGTGATTATTTTTTGATGGAGTTTTTTTTTCTGAGTAAAGAAAGGATGTTGTGAATAAATGTGGGATGTGTTGAGGGTTTTAATTTCACCTCGTTTATATTTATTTATTTATATTTTTACTAAAAACGCTCAAACAGGCGTTTATAAGGTTAGTGATCGAATAAAAACAGACACGTGGCCTGTAATCTCCAGCTGTTTTACACATGCAGCACATTCAGGCACCACAAAACTAACTGTCTTTCACATTTTCTTATTTCCTGTTTAATGATGTCAGTGCAGTTATTGTTTCCAGTTATGTCAACAAAATTAATCTCCTTATCAAACGCAGTGCCACATCATCACTCAACAGGATGTGAGCCAAAGGTTGACCCAAGAAAAACTACACTTGATGAATCTTTAAAGAAGGTAAAGGGCAGATGGGGCTTTTAAATTATCAGCACAGTCAGATGCTGAAATTAACATGAAAGTGATCTGCAGGGATGGAAACGGCACCATGCTGCAATACATGCAGTTTTAATGATTCATTGTCGAGAGTTCCTCCATCACGAAGAGCGATGAAAATCACAAACGAGGCTGAAAAGTAAACCGAAATCTCACCCGGGAAGAAATGTCAAACAAACGTGAGATTTCATCTTCATTTTTGGTTATTTTAAATTCTTATATTTTACATTCTCTGCTTGAAAAATGCTAAAACTGACTGCATGCCATGTCAAAATACATTCACGGTATTCAGAGGAAAGTAGTGCCGAGTGGTGACACACGTTTCACTACAGCAGGATGTGGTTTAGGACACAGCCAATATCTTTTCTAGGGTATAAATATCTTCAATTTGTCTCCTACAGTCACTTAAGTTAAGATTGCTATGTGTTTTTAACATGTGCCCATTCCACATTTAGTCTCCATTTACTGTTATAATGAGCTCCACACTTCTGAGAAGATGTTCCACTAGATTTTGTGGAGATTCGTTTACCACACTGGTGTTAGTGAAGTCAGGTACTGATGTAGATGATTCAATTCAATTCATGTTTATTTCTATTTCGCTTTTAACAATGAACATTGTCTCAGAGCAGCTTTACACAGATAATGTGGTGATAAAAAGATGTTCTTTATAAGTGTAAGTTTGTCCCTGATGAACAAGCCGGTGGTGACTGTGGCAAGGAAAAACTCCCCGAGATGGCATAAGGAAGAAACCTTGAGAGGAACCAGACTCAAGAGGGAACCCATCCTCATCTGGGTTACACCGAATGTCTATTTGTAGCAGGTATACAATGTTGCGGGGTGCAGTGATGATGATCAGAAGCGAAAAGTAGTCCTGAGTCAGTGTAGGAGACTGTTGACATTAACTACAGTCCAATCCATCCTCAAAGCTCCTGTTCTTACTCCGGAATTTCATGGAACCACCCAAGGCGTTGATGAGAATCAGAGCTCTATAGCTGGAGATCTTCCACTCCAACCCATGTGAAGCAGATTTTCATGGAGCTGGCTTTGTGCACAGGGGAATTGTCATGCTGGAACAGGTTTGGGTCTCCTAATCAAGTGAAGGGAAAATTTTATGAATCACATCACAATCTATACAATTGTGGTAGCATTATACAGTTGTGTTCCTCTAACCGTGTGAGAACATTTTGGGGAACTAAGGAAAAGGAATACTACAAAATCTATTATTTTAAAAGGCATAAATTCTTAATATAAATAAATATATTTGTTTTAAACCTTATAATAAATTGCTATAGGAATCATCAGAGGTGCTGCTAAAGAGATTTACTCAAAACCTTTTGACCAATCAGAATCAAGCGTTCAACTTCAACACGATTAAGTGATGCATTTTGTAGCTGTGAGACAGTCAGAAAGACCACCTTCCTGACCTCCGAGTACAAAGAAAGCTGAAATGTCTCATTGTAAAGTTTAGAAAAATCCTCACTATTGTGTGGAAAATGTCACAGCGCTCACACACAGGACGTTTTTGATGACCTCGGTTGCCTCCTGCGGTTCTTCACATGCTCTCCAATTTTATTGTGTTCTTCTTGTAAATTGCATTATTTAACGGTACAATGGACTGGATGGAAAAGAGAATGGAGTTGGCTTCTGTCAGAAACACATTTGGTTAGCAAATTACATCCCGTCGTTCACGTCTCAGCCAGAGGTCATCGTGCATTGAGAGAAAAAAAAAACCTCTCTGAATAGTTTTTTTTTTACTTTAAAAAAGTGTGACTCATCTTCATCTAACGAGGAGGAAACTAACAACCTCGTATCTGGGAGCTATGATTTGGTACGCTCTACCTGTTTTCTTATGATGCAGTTTCGAAGTTCAGTGATGCAAGAAAGTGGTAATGAGTCACCTTAAGTGCTCCACTGGGCATAATGAGCTCGCTTTGTTTTCAAAAAGAAAAAATATAAAACAATCAGATATAAAGGTGAGAGTCGTCGCATTTCTTTTTAAATAAAAATGCATATTTATATATTAGGTATAGTAAGATTCACCGATTCCCATTAGTGCATAAAAGTTAACAATGTGATGTTTTGATTTTATCGGATAAAAGTTGGCATTTGTGATGCATCTTTTTTAACAAATTTGCATCGCAAAAAAACCCACAATTTATTAATATATAATTATTAGTAGATGCGCTTTTCATACTTTTATTATTTAGAAAATGACCAATAATTTCTGACCAATGTTTAATATGTAGATTGATTTCTCCTCGTTTATCGAGCGTGTTCTCTCAGCACCGCTGCTGCTACGTGAACATGACGTATCACAACACTACGGAGGACGAGTCGTGTCCTGAGAGTCACATAGAATACAGATTAACATGGCAGAGGTAGAGCTGTAATGCAGACAGTACAGGAAAAGAATGTCTGGTTTTATTTAATCTTTTTTTTGCACTACAAAGGCGTGTTTGTGAAAGGGTCATGATGATTTGCTGTCTGTCTAAAATAAAAGTGAACTATCAGTACCATATTGAATTGCAGAGCATAATAATTTTCCCATTTCGTCGTACTGCACTGAATCGCATCGCCTTGAATCGAATGGAAATCGGATCCCACTGCATCGTAATGGGGGAATCGTATCGCATCGCATCGGTAGCTGTTTCATACGTATCTTTAATGTATCGTATCGTTGGCTATGCATCGAGATGCGAATCTCATCCGCATCAGACATGGAGACGCACATCCTTAATATATAAATAAATATATGGAGCGGCTTAAAAGCAGAAATGCATAATAAATTGTAACACTGAACGGCTTAATAGATATAAAAAAGTGCATGATGTGCATAAACTCTAACTGTGCTGCAGCCCTATTAGTCTTCTGCTGGAAAAGCTTTCCAATCATCAGACGCTGATGTTGTGTAACAGTCAGACTTCATTCATCACACATCTTTTTTTTTTAGATACTCAGATTTATACAAGGAATGCACAAAACCCCAAACCCCAAAACACACCAGGAGGAAAAAAAAGAAAAAATACTGTTTCTATTACCATCCTAGTCTTTAATTAGCAAAAATTCAGCCTTGGAAATAAAAACTGAAGTTCTTGACATATTCGTTGAACTCGTTGGCTCTGGTTATGAAATCTGTGAGTGCTTTCATCCTGACCATTGAGAGGTTCCAACATCCAGAGGCAGCGGATGAGATTACATCAGTGTGTGGGCAGGAGCAGTTACTGTGCACCTCTGAGTCACTCTATGTAGGGAGGCAGTGATGAAACACATTTTCACGGCTCTGTAGCCCAAAAACTTTAAGTCTCAGGTCATAACATGACATGTTTGAGCTTTAACTTCACACATACACACAGACAGGATATTAAACTTCAGAAAGTCATCGTCTTGTTTAAGGGTTCATTAGAAGTGTATGAAAGCAGGTGTGTATGTTGTTTAAGGTCAGCCTCAGCCTCATCCATGATTAAAAATTAATGATAATAAATTCATTACCGGCTCGCCGACTAGTGTTCAGAGATTAACAGAATAATGACTGTTCGCTCTCAATTTCTTCCTCTTAATGTTTTAATCAGCAGGACAAAGTAGATGCCTGTTTTTATATTAAACGTATTAGCTAGAAGTTCTGAAAATTATAGAGTAGATCATTAAAAATAAAAACCCAGCCATTAGGGAGGCACAAGCCAGTGCACTCTTAGTGTCGGTCCCAAGCCCGGATAAATGGGGAGGGTTGCGTTAGGAAGGACATCCAGCATAAAACATGTGCCAAATGGAATATGCGGATCACAAATGAGAATTTCATACCGGATCGGTCGAGGCCCGGGTTAACAACGACCGCCACAGGTATCGTTAACCAACAGGGTAAAGGTGGAAACTGGGCTACTGTTGGCCGAAGGAGGAGAAGGAGAGGAGGAAGACGTCTACAGAGACAGCAGGGAAAGGAGAAGTGCAGGAGAGTGGAGGTTCGGGTTGGTACATTAAATGTTGGTACTATGACTGGTAAAGGGAGAGAGTTAGCTGATATGATGGAGAGGAGAAAGGTAGATATGTTGTGTGTTCAGGAGACCAAGTGGAAAGGGAGTAAGGCCAGGAGCATTGGAGGTGTTTAAACTGTTCTATCATGGTGTGGATGGAAAGAGAAATGGTGTAGGGGTGATTCTGAAGGAAGAGTACAGTAAGAGTGTAGTGGAGGTGAAGAGAGTTTCTGATAGGGTGATGAACGTGAAGCTGGAAGTTGAAGGGATGATGATAAATGTCATCAGTGCTTATGCTCCACAAGTCGGCTGTGAGATGGAGGAGAAGGAAAAATTCTGGAGTGAATTAGATGAAGTGGTAGATGGTGTACCCAGGAAACAACGATTGGTGATTGGGGCAGACTTTAATGGGCATGTAGGTGAGGGGAACAGAGGTGATGAGGAGGTGATGGTAGGTATGGTTTTAAGGAGAGAAATGTGGAAGGGCAGATGGTGGTAGATTTTGCTAAAAGGATGGAAATGGCAGTGAACACGTATTTTCAGAAGAAGGAGGATCATAGGGTGACGTATAAGAGTGGAGGAAGGTGCACACAGGTGGACTATGTTCTATGCAGGAGATGCAACCTGAAGGAGATTGGAGACTGTAAGGTGTTGGCAGGGGACAGTGTAGCCAGACAGCATCAGATGGTGGTCTGTAGGATGGTTCTGGAGGCGAAGAAGAAGAGGAGGAGAGTGAGGACTGAAAGAAGAATAAGATGGTGGAAACTGAAGGAGGAAGAGTGTAGTGTGAGGTTCAGGGAAGAGGTCAGACAGGAACTCGGTGGTGGTGAAGAGGTATTGGATGATTGGGGAACTACTGCAGGAGTGATGAGGGTGGCAGCTAGAAAAGTACTTGGTGTGACATCTGGAAATAGAAAGGAAGACGAAGAGACATGGTGGTGGAATGAGGAAGTGCAGGAGAGCAGAAGGAGAAAGAGGTTGGCAAAACAGAAGTGGGATCGACAGGGTGATGAGTAAAGTAGGCAGGACTACAAGGAGATGCAGCAGCAGGTGAAGAGGGATGTGGTGAAAGCCAAGGAGAAGGCATATGAGGAGCTGTATGAGAGGTTGAACACTAAGGAAGGAGAAAAGGATTTGTAGCGATTGGCCAGGCAGAGGAACCGAGCTGGGAAGGATGTGCTGCAAATTAGAGCAATAAAGAATGGAGATGGAAATGTGTTGACTAGTGAGGAGAGTGTGTTGAGAAGATGGAGGGAGCATTTTGAGCAGCTGATGAATGAGGAAAATGAGAGAGAGAGAAGGTTGGATGATGTGGAGTTGGTGAAGGAGGAAGTGGATAGGATTAGTAAGGAGGAAGTGAGAGCAGCGATTAAGAGGATGAAGAGTGAAAAGTCGGTTGGACCAGATGACATACCTGTAGAAGTGTGGAGATGTTTAGGAGAGATGGCAGTGGAGTTTTTAACCAGATTGTTTAACAGGATTCTGGAAGGTGAGAAGATGCCTGAGGAATGGAGAAGGAGTTTGCTGGTACTGATCTTTAAGAATAAGAGAGATGTGCAGACCTGCAGTAACTACAGGGGAATTAAGTTGATCAGTCACACCATGAAGTTATGGGAAAGAGTAGTGGAAGCCAGGCTGAGAGAAGAGGTGACCATCTGTGAGCAACAGTATGGTTTCATGCCGAGGAAGAGCACCACAGACGCATTATTTGCTTTGAGAATGTTGATGGAGAAGTATAGAGAAGGACAGAAGGAATTGCATTGTGTGTTTGTGGATTTAGAGAAAGCGTACGACAGGGTGGAGAGGAGTTGTGGTATTGTATGAGGAAGTCTGGTGTGTCAGAGAAGTATGTGAGGGTGGTGCAGGACATGTATGAGGACAGTGTGACAGCAGTGAAGTGTGCAGTAGGAACGACAGACTGGTTCAGGGTGAGGGTTGGACTGCCTCAAGGATCGGCCCTGAGCCCTTTCCTGTTTGCAGTGGTGATGGACAGGCTGACGGACGAGGTCAGACAGGAGTCTCCCTGGACTATGATGTTTGCGGATGATATTGTGATTTGTGGTAAGAGTAGTGAGCAGGTTGAGAAGAGCCTGGAGAGGTGGAGATATGCGCTGGAGAGAAGGGGTATGAAAGTCAGTAGGAGTAAGACAGAGTACATGTGTGTGAATGAGAGGGAGGGCAGTGGAGTGGTGCGGTTACAGGGAGAAGAGGTGGAGAAGGTGGAGGAGTTCAGGTATCTGGGGTCAACAGTGCAAAGTAATGGAGAGTTTGTTAGAGAAGTGAAGAAAAGAGTGCAGGCAGGGTGGAGTGGGTGGAGAAGAGTGACAGGAGTGATTTGTGATAGTAGGGTATCTGCAAGAATGAAAGGGAAAGCTTATAGGTCTGTGGTGAGACCTGCAATGATGTATGGATTAGAGACAGTGGCATTGAGTAGAAGACAGGAGGTGGAGCTGGAGGTAGCAGAGCTGAAGATGTTGAGGTTTTCGTTGGGAGTGACGAGGATGGACAGGATTAGAAATGAGTTTATTAGAGGACAGCGCATGTAGGATGTTTTGGTGACAAGGTGAGGGAGGCGAGATTGGGATGGTTTGGACATGTGCAGAGGAGGGACATGAGGTATATCAGTAGGAGAATGCTGAGGATGGAGACACCAGGAAGGAGGAAAAGAGGAAGACCAAGGAGGAGGTTTATGGATGTGGTGAGGGAAGACATGCAGGTAGTTGGTGTGAAAGAGGCAGATGTAGAGGACAGGGTGGTATGGAGACGGATGATCCGCTGTGGCGACCCATAATGGGAGCAGCCGAAAGAAGAAGATGAAGAAGATCATTAAAAATATGCATAATCCATCTTTTCAACCATACAGGAAAATTAAGCAAATATTGAACAACACAGATTTATAGATACTGTATATACACATTATATATACACACAATGTGTGGTACTTTACCATTGTTAAAATAAAAATGGAGACACAATTGTATAGCGGAGGTTGTAGCTCATTGTTTAAGGCATTGGACTCTGAATCAGAAGGCTACAAGTTCAAAACCCAGCACCATCAAGCTGCCACTGCTGGGGCCTTGAGCAAGGCCTTTAACCTTTAACTGCTCAGTTGTAAGTTGCTCTGGATAAAGGCGTCTGCCAAATGCCATAAATGTAAATGTAGAACGTCTTTGGATGTGGTAGCAGGAAACCTTGCGTTCACTTGAACTAGGAGACTCAATCCTGTTACAACATGACAATGCCCCTGTGCACAAAGCCAGCTTCATGAAGATCTGATTTACATGGGTTGGAGTGGAAGATCTCTTCCTTTAGAGCTCTGACCCTACTGAACACCTTTGGGAAGAGTCTCCACAGGCACACTCCAAAATCTAGTGGAACATCTTCCCTGAAGAGTGGAGCTTATTATAACAGCAAATGGAGACTAAATGTGAACTGGGTTGTCAGTTGTCTGCAGAACTCAGTGTGGTCTCCTGCTGTCAAAGCCTTCTGAGATACTTTTCTGCACATCATGATTAAAAAGAATCCCTATTTGAGTTACAATAGCTCTCTCGTCCGCTCAAACTAGTCTGGGCCAGTCTTCTTTAAGTGATGTTTTTAGTTTCTCGCACCTCTTATATATATATATATATATTAGTTATTTAAGGTACAGTATTTGAAAGTAAATGTCTTAGTAATTTAAAATGTACAAAAAAAATGCCATAAATATTAACGTAAATAAGCGCCGCAAAAATGGACGAAGGAACACTCAGATCATTGTGTTATTACAAGTGTGTACATCACTATGTAGCCTTAGCTGTATAATAGCTCTATAAAGACCCATCTGCAGTGTATTGCTGTATTTGCACTTCTCTTTACACACACACACACACACACACACACACACTCCTTTCCTAGAATCCACACTGAGCTGTGTGGTGAGTTTTCACTAGCTCCTCAGGAACCAGCATCGGGCTTTTAGGCTACGCCGTGCCCACACAATCCAATGATGACATCCAGCACATAGTGTTTTCTCTCTCAAACTTCTCACTATGTCTCTCTCTCCATCTCTCTCCATCTTTCTCTCTCTCTCCATCTCTCTCTCTCTCTCTCTCTCTCTCTCTGTCTCTCTCTCTCTCTCTCTCTCTCTCTCTCTCTCACTAGCCTGTTCACATTGCTGATTACGGGCAGTCGAGTGGCGCCGTTGCCACAGCAACTGTGAGTCATTCTGCGGCAGTCGGTTTAGTCACACTTCCACTGGAGAATTCGCTCCTCCACACATCTTTTGCTCTCTCTCATTCCATTCTCTCCTTCACCATTTGTCCATTTCCAGGCAGTAAAGAAATGTTGTGGACATGCATCAATGCGGAGAAACAGCACGAGCAACTGCAGCACAACGTCCACTCTGACTCTACACTTACCGCTGTTTTTCTGAGATGTTCCGAAGATTTCAGCAGCCGCAAATAAACATATGGTGATACTGTTTTCAACATACTGTTTCACCACATTATAGTTGGCTTTCTTTGGGTGCATTAAATCATTTGTAACCTGTCAGTGATGTGATACAGACCTGCTTATTATTTCAGTAAAATATGTAGTTCATTCACAAACATCTGCACTGTATTGGGTACTGTTGCAGGTTACAGACCTGGACGAGTGTAATGCAGATTGTCAGTCACTAGCCAGATTATGTAAAGTGTGCATATCATAGAGCAGAGATACAGAGAGTAGTGCTGATAGACCAAGTGTGTAGCACATTTGCTAGGTCAAAAGAGGACCTGTCAGAGGAAGCTGCTGCAGTTACCAGTGTGTTGCATCGGGCACTTAAACTGCCCTGTAAACAATGTGCTGAAGGTTGTGAAGGGACCCATTAGACCTTCAGGCTTCCAGAAAATATATGACGTAATCATGGAGCAATTCTAACTTCTACAGTGTAACACTATGCCTACAAATAACAATATGAATACAACATGACAACTAAACGAGATAGCTATGCTATTAATATTTACATTTAAATTTACACTCGAGGCATTTAGCAGACACCCGTGTCCAGAGCGACGTACAAACGTGCTTTGAGTCCAGCAATGAATAAATCTACATTGATTTATACACTGATTAATTTACACTGTACAATAGATTACAACTTGAGATAAATTAAAAGTGACCCTATAATTACAATGAAAAACTACATCAATGACATAACATTTTGAATACAATGTAACACTACAGGTAGAGTGTAACACTACTGATACACTGTAATTCTGCACAGTTGCCACTGGCACTCATTAGACAAACTTATAATTATAAGAAACAAACTTATACATTCTTTATTACCAGTTTATTTCTATAAAGCTGCTTTTAGACAATGTCTCTTGTTTAAAATGCTCTACAAATAACACTACAGCTGGAGTGTAACACTATAATACATCGTAACACTACA
>JAAIIK010000451.1:844920-860033 GCA_014706435.1 Silurus glanis | reverse complement strand
TGTGTGTGTGTGTGTGTGTGTGTGTGTGTGTGTGTGTGTGTGTGTGTACAGAATCCTCCCTCTGAGTCACGGATGTCTCCCACACACTTTCTGTCTCTCTCTGATTCGTTAAACAGGGCTATCAGCAGAGAGATGGTGGTACGGGGTGGAAAGGAGGAGGAGAGAGATCTCTTCGGAGTAGATGAGATTTGAGCCTCGTTGCTGTTTAATGTTTTAAGTGCTTTTGTGTGGTTTTAATGATTCACTCATCACCTACGTTTAATGGATTATACAGTACTGGGTGTTTTCCACTACAGTACACGCAGAACAGTGTACTCGAGTTGTAGCAGCATTGCAGGCTATTCAGTCTTATGATACACCATGGAAGCTAGAGGAACCTCAGAGGAAGAACGAGCGTGGTGAAATGAGGCTTGTAGAGGGAACCTGGCGCAAGAAGAAATCCCCACGGAGAGCATATGTGCTGCCGTTACTCTGCGGAAAAATATCGCACGGCACGAACGTCTGCTCCCAGCCAACGGGCCTCACACAGCAATCGCCTCACCACAGGGCCGAGCCTTGACACCGCACATAAAAAGTGGTGCCTCAGAATCGCTTCATGTCCTTGATCTTATTTCTTCAAAGACCTTTTAAGGCCTCTTCAGGTGTTTGTTTTCCATCTGTGAGCTCTGGAAATTCAAAGAACCGAGTCACTAACATGATCCGATCTTCACATCACTACTTCAACAGACGAAGACCACGTGGTATTTTACTCCTTTCATGCCATGACCAGGAATCTAAACCTAAAAAACATCTAATATTGTCGCTTCATGGTTTTTAGTGTGCAAATGTACAGGTTTTCCTAATAAAGCAGTTGGGGAGTGTTTCAATAAATTCTAGCAATATAAATACTAATATAAAATACTGAATTATTGATAACACTTCCATCACGGTTTCATTGCCTGGTGTTATTACTGCTGTTACTGCACATTAAGTTCAGCTTCACTGTTATATAAAACCATTAGCATATTCATTTAAAACAATTTATACCACGGCTCGGTCCAACCCGCAAATCTGAATGATCCAGAATTGATCCAGTTCCTCAATAAACAATAGACAATAATGCTGACTGCAAGACAAATCACAGACTTATTCATTAATAATTTGCATTAATACTATCGTGAAATTTTCCATTGCAGCAACTTACGCAATCAAACTTAAAACATCTCCATATGTACTGCATATGAAAGTTCGTGGACCAAAACAAAAGATTCTAGGATGCTTTTTGAACATCCCATTCTACATTTAGTCTCTATTTGCTGTTATAAGAAGCTCCACTCTTCTAGGAAGATGTTCCAGAAGATTTCGTGGAGATTCATTGAGCTACAAGTGTGTTAGTAAAGTCAGGTACTGATGTAGGTGAGAACGTGAGGAGGCCTGGGGTGCAGTCAGCGTTCACATTCTTCATGATACATAGGGTTGGAGGTCTGTAGCAGGAGATCTTCCAAGCCATGCACAGCAGATCTTCATGGTTCTGGATTTGTGCACAGGTGCATTGTGATGCTGGAACAGGTTCTGGTCTCCTAGTGACAGGAAAATGTCATGCTACAGCATCCAAAGACGTCCAATACAATTTTGTGTCAGTTGTCCCAATACTTTTGCTAATATAGTACATATAATACATATATGAAATATATATTCAAATGCAACACACATCATCTGCCAATAGATCATAAGCAGGTTAGAACCCAGTCCTGGTAGTTATTACATTTTCACTCAGAACCTTCAGGTCATGAGCAGACCATGGAGCCGTAAATGAAAGCCATGCAGCCATGTTCAGAGAACTATTTTCCTGCGTATGAACGGATCCATGTCTGTGGAGCAGATTTCTCCGGCCTTGATCTTCTCTCTGGGTTTTCTGTTCGAGCACAAACACCATACAGCATTGATTTATTTCTGGTGAATCGCGTGTCCAGCAGAGGTGAATCAAAACGCTCAGACGCAACGCAGATCAAAGATTAAAGAGAGAATACATACAGAAATATTCATATCGCGCAGCGAACGTTATTATATTATAAATCCGATTCTCCTGTAGAGCTCTGTATCCATGGCAGGGTTTTAACAGCGTGCGACTTTAAGCGTATCGTGACTCATTTCCTTCTGAATGGAGAGACAGTCGTACAGGAGACGGCATCAGGTTATTTGCGTTCTGGATTGATAGTCGTCCCCTGTACAAGTGAAAGGCCCTCTCTGCTTGGTAACATCCAGGTTGCTATTGATTTAGCGTCATAATTACTGCACAGCCATTCTTTATTTAGTAGCCAGGTTGATATGAATATTTGATGTTCCCACAAGGAGCTTCGGCACCTTCTGGAGGTGGAAGGAAGAAAGGAAAGGAAGGAAAGGACGGCAGCTGTGATATAGTTACAGAGCACATATGTGTGTACAGTGTGTATGAAGCCCTAATAGTGAATTATTACTCATGGTATTGACACGTTGTGCATAGATAATAATGCATTGTTACAGAAAACCACACATAATGCAAAGAAATTATTATTATTTTTTTCTTTATTGACTAAACATAAACCCAAACATTTTCCATCGATTGGTCCCTCAGGGCTTTAAGAGATTGAGGTAAACAAAAAACTGTTCTGAAAAATTCGTCATTCGACCTCTCATTTAAATATCGAGCAGTTATACAGAAATATGTTTTTCCATTTAATTACAGCGAGCAAAAAAGTTCTCCAGTGGAAATATATTAGCAAAGTAAAAACTTTATTTTTTTTTCCCTGTGATGGACTTTTCTTTAGCAAAATCTCTTCCATGTTCATTGAGGCAGATTTCTAAACGAAATAGACTCCATAGAATATATTTCAAAACTATCTCAGAACTAATATGGTTCTGATTTGTTTTTATTTTTATGCTTCAAACAAATAAGCGTCCAATAATCATGATCTCGTTTTGATGCTGAATTTCAGATCGGAATAAAAACAAATCATCTTTACTAAAACGTTTTCATCTCATGCAAAACTATGCACAGTAATGCATCGATGCATTAAACAGGCTACTCGCTAGCACACGAAACATCACCCAAGCATCCGGCGGTTGCGTCTAGTGAAGACTGATCTAGAACCTGCAGTGAAAACAAAAGGAAACCGTTGTGCTTGTATACATCTCGAAAAAAAATTGGGATGGAACGATGGAAATGATGCCGACGTTGAAATGGATGATGGATGGCATCGTATCAGTGGCAGGTGATGTTTTAAGCACGATTCTATTGAAGCTTTATCTGGCGTATTAGCAATCCTGAGCGAGATTAAGCATGCAGCGCTACCCAACATATCGTTCTTACATTTATATACATCATTGTAGCTCATTTTATACACCTTCCCCCCTAGCTAAAGGTCTTTTTATTCTCTCTTTACATAACGAAAAGAAAAAAGCTGAGCCGAATCCTGCTCTCAATGGAATCATTTAGGATCTATGATGTACAGGGAGAATAATCTGCTCTGCCACACAATCCACAAATGGCGTTCACAAACAAAGGCTGCTAATCGCATCTACTCTTCCCATGAATCCTTTAATTGGAATTTCTGCCTCTTGATTGGTTGATATTGACGAGAGTTTTGGCGTTGGTTGCAGGATCCGGTCACACGGGGATGTTCGGGATCGATGTGTAACGACCCCTTTTTTACAATTCCTCTCTCAAGCCTGGACGAGCGGCTCGCATTTGTCATCTTCACATGAAAAGAAAAGCTAATGAACACAGCCGGTCTGTGACGAGCGTACAAAAAGCATCATGCCCGGCTCGTCTAATCTATTAAACACAAGCGACTCTGGAGACATGATGAAGTGCTTGTTTTAAGCCTTATTTAAACCCTATCGCAATTTTTTTTATTTACTTTTTTTCAACTATAACCAAATCATTAGCTTTCCTGACCTAATGATTTGGCACCTACAGTCTAAAAAACATACCAAAATCCATTCGCTTTCTTTAGACACTTAAAAAAAAAACACATCAAACATTAAAGCAATAATAAATATTATGGTTAAGAACAAAAAAGCTCATAACATTACATGTATTGCACTAAAAAAAAGGGCAGTTTTTTTCCCATACCAGCAGTTCTAGTAGGAACCACACTACATTATGACAAGGACACTTAATGAGGAACACTGTGGCTGAAATTATGAAAAGTGCATACACGGATTATCGTAGTGCAACATACACAGCTCATTCAACATCATTATTCAGACGTGATTAAAGCCAAGCAGAGAGAATAGAAAGGCTAGAAAGAGTTGGAACAGAGGAACTGAATCTATAACACACAATAAATCAGAGAAGGATTACATCATGGATTAGTGCTCTCTAAGGAGTGTAGTGTCCGAAAAGGAAAGGAGGCTGAATCACAAGCGTGGAGAAACATGGCAAATCAGAGCCAAAGGACATTAACGGCAAGTCTAGTAGCACCCAATTTCACAGTGGATTACCTAGTGCAGAGAATATATTGGCTTTTGAACTCTACAGATAACTAAATGGAGCCTGAATAAAGCAATATACCATACAGACACTGTTCCAAAATGATTTAATGCCATGTCAGATGTGAGGTAAGGGTCTTAATCTCCACTTACTTAACACTGGAGATGATATAGAATGAAGTTCCCCGACTCTTTGTGTCCTCCTGCTGTGATTCTAGCCCTAAAACGACAACATTCCAGATCAGTGTCTAAGGGGTCATTTCTACAAGCCCTGTTGAGATATCAGCATAGAGTTGGTAGGGATAAGTGGAGCCATGTGCTACACTGGGCTGTGGTCGGGTGAGGCATGCGTGGCTGTCAGCAAACACTCAGGTTGCTCCTTGGTCCTGCGTAAATCAGAATACAGACGCTCTTCAAGGGTCACGGACAGTTTATCGCTCAGCTCTGTTGTGATTGTCTGAGGGCCGTACCCGGTTTCGGATAACGGTGGGGGTGAAAGCCCGTTTGTCGGCTCATGAGACTGGACTGTGTGCCCGGACTCTTCTGCAATATCTTCTGGTTGCCCTGGAGAACTATCAGACACTGGAGGGAGTTTTAAGGGTGCAAGTTCTGCCTTTTCCTTCAAATCTACACTAGGGTTAGTACTGGAAGGGTGCTGTGTGTGCTTATCCTTTGGAGATGCAAGACTCTTATCCGCCACTCCCAAGCGCTGACTTGCCTTAGGCATCTCCACAAGGTTGGCAGTTCCATCACTGTTCTCCTCATCTGGACCGCTGACAATTCGAGGAAGTTTGCTTTGGTAGCTACTTTCCAAAGGGTAGTTAACGGTCTCTCCACGGCGAAGCGGAGTGCGATAACGATCAAAGGACGAGTGGAAGCGCTGGCCAGGATCACTGTACTGCTTCGAGCGCTGCCACTGTTTGCGTAGGTGCACACGAGAGCGGTGCTTAGAGCGCACCGGTGACTCCTGCTGATCAAACTGGGGATCATGGCGCAGAAATTCGTGAAAAAGTGCATCTGTTTTCTCGTCTATGCTGTAGTCCCGGAAAGACAAGGCTGGCACACGAGCCTGAGTGTCAGACTGTGTGAACATCTGCCCATAAGGTGACCACACCAAAGTACCCTCTTCCAGTTCTATCACAGCATCACCACCTCCACTGGCTCCCCCAGGTTCCTCTTCAAGTTCTTCATCCAAGATATCTGTGTCAAAACTTTCAGACACCGTTCCTCTATATCCAGAGCTGGTGATGAAGTGCCTCCGTTCCATGGCAGGTCCCAAATCCTCCTTGCTACCACTGCTGCTCCGGAACAGCCGCACTTCATCAAGAGCGCGAGAGGGAGCATCTATAGATGCGTAGCCACTATCCATTTGCAGAAGCTTCCGGGTACCCGATTCATTGCTTCCTCTTTCAGAGTCCACACTGTCCTGTTTCCTTCTTTTCTCCAGACCATCATCACCAGGAAACTCTGCATCTCCTTCTATTCCATCCCCAATATCCTGAGAGGGGTACCTGGGCAACCCACCCTTCTCCATCCTAAGCCTTAGTGAAGACACGCTGTCTGCATCACTATGCACTGAGTCTTTGTCATTGTTGCTGCTCTGGTCGGAGATGTACTGTTCCAGAGAGGCACGCAAGGTCCAGATGTCACGATAAAGAGTCTGGTGGTCTGTGCTCTCCCGATGACAGCCCATGCCAGGAGCCTCGTCTTTGGGCTCAGCGCTCAGACCGATCACACCAGGCCCCAATACTCTGCTGCAGCTTGGCTCCACCATCACCTCCACCTCTAACCTGCAAAGAGCAATGCATAAAGCACGTCAAAACACAATCACACACTTGACACACACAGTGTGATGGGAACTTGCACAAATCCTGGTGAATAGTTGGTGTGTAAATACTGTCCTTCAGACAGCCATAAAAGAGATTCAAGCAGATGTTACTGAGAAAGCACAGATGGTGTACCGTAGTATGGCAGGCATTTTGTTTAATATGAGAAGAATACTGCACTGGTGGTGAATAACCAGCAGTCTCACAAAGTGTAAATGTTAAAGCAGTGATGAAGCTTATGAAATCATCACCTATGAAACCTATGACATGGACTAAGCAATGGCACACATCCCTAGTAACTATGGTTATTTCAGAATTCAGGAGGCGCTTTCCCAGCAGCTCTAATCTTCAAAAGACTAACTGGCCCATCTTCTAAACATCATAGGTGCCAGCAAGGTCAGCGTGCTCTTCTAAGCCTCACTGACATTGCTCCAGCATGGAATGGCTTGTGCAGAAGAGATGGATGGTTGCTGCAGCAGACAGATGGGGAGGGAATTAAAAATACCTGCCGAGGGACGGTGGGGGTGTGGATGGGGGGGAAAGGAGACGTGGCGGGCAGTAAGCCACATCTTTGGTGCGGGCGATGTACTGGATGAGGTCGATGTGGTGGGCACCGTTCTCCTCCTGGTCCATGCTTTCACTGGCTGCTCGCTGCCTCTGGAATGGCCTCCGTTTGGGGGAGCCTGCTTGACAGAGTGCATGTCATCAACACATACCACAGGTCCTTTTATATCTAATCTAAGTTTACTACACTCTTGTTTCATTATTCACTTTGTCTATAACCTTTCTATTTTCTTGCATTGTTTTGGAGAACATTAAATAATTATTAGCTCCAGGCAGCTCATTAGTGGCTGAACATATAATACATTTTCTTTATTCTTTATATTTGACTGTGTGAAATCAATCTCTCTAGAAATCCACTTCTCTCTCTCTGACTGTTGAGGGAGTGCTAAGGGAGATGCTGTCTCACCGTCATGGTGTCAGAGGAAAGTGGTAGCTTGGTGAATATAATGTAGGAAAGCAGGGCGAGTGTGAAAGCATCCACTCCGCCACCCAAAGCAGTGGTGGTGTTTCCAACTAAACAAAAAAGCCTTTCTGTCTGCTTCTGCTACACGAGTCATGATTCCCAATGAGCCCTGTTCCTTCAAGATGAGGTGATTGTGAAAGAGTTGGCTGACTTTAAAATTTGACTCGACTCTAAAGCCAGGGCACACCTAGCTGAAGGTCGGGCATCGGGTGATGAGGTGTTTTTGAGTGTCAGTCGGCTTTAGTTTTTGTTTGGTCTGTTCTGCACTGTTGGCTCTAGTCAGATGGCGTCAGCTGCTTTTCGGCCGATTCTGCATGTCCAATTGGCAGCGGAGCTCGTCGGCGAGAAAGAGATCTCAATTGGCTATTCAGCTTAGCGTAAAAAGAAAGCACAGACAATTGTCATTCCTGCCACTTGTCTTGTCACCTCATTAACCAGAGAATTATTTTAATAATATTATGTCTTTGTGGAATCAAGACATCGAAAACCAGCAAATCACCATGTCAAAGGGCTGACAGCACCAGTGCCATTTGCAGCTTAGCAGACATGATAAAAGATTCATATATATATATATATATTCACAATATACAATATATATATTCACTGTTCGAGCTACGCCTGTTTCCCTGTTTGGATTCTGAATACAGACTACTGCCACCTTCTGGTATGGAAGAGTAATGTTCTGTCATGAAAGCACATAATGTAAGTGCTGTCAACTGGAGTCTGTCCATGGTCTCCTAGTGAAACTTTTTTTCGCCAATGTAAGCAATGCGATACGAGATAGCAGTTACACTGTGTTTCTACCAAAGACCTTCTGAGATATTTCAAACGTGGAGATTTCATAAACAAAAGTTTATTCACCCGCACATGCAGCCATATCATGCAGCCAAACAAGCTCAGAGAGCAACTCAGTCGGGTTACAGCAGAAGCAAGAGATGGAGAAGGTCAGTAAAAATCACTAGAGTTAAACTTAAACTTAATTCAACCATCTTGGATAAAACTAATGCTAATAATCGTGGCTGCTACCATGATCATCCCAGACACTGGGGATGCTGCTGATGCTAGCGCTAGCAGTATGATCTCCATGACAGCACTGACCCTGTAATATAGCAGAAAAAAATAAACACAGAACCCATACAGGAACACAGTGAGACCATGAAACACTGCCAAGTAAAGCTGCTTCAAAAAAAGGGCGAGAGAAAAGGACATGGAACTGTTTAAACAGCGACAGCACTCTGAACACCAGGGAATTTTTCTTTTTAATAAAATGTAAATTTGCAGAACTGATGCATTAAAGGTGTTTTAACAGTCAAGTTTCTCTTTTACTCAATTTGGCTAGAAGCAAGACTGCTGGCTCGCCCCTGAAGGAAGTCATCCAGCCATCTGCCTCCATCTGAAGCCACTCCCTCTTATCTTTTTAACACAAACACACTCACACACACATTAGTCAGACAGTGACTATTGACTTTTTACTTGAAAATGTTAGTGTGGTGATGTTAATATATTTACTGCTTTTGGATTAAAAAGCCCTTATCCAGAACCTACAGCCATTTTTCTTCATACAACTGAGCAGTTAAGTGGTTAAGGGCCTTGCTTCAGGGCCCAGCAATGGTACTTTTACTGGTGCTGGAATTTAAACTAATGACCTTTTAATCACCTTAACCACTGAGCTACTTTTCTATATGCAATGTGACCTAATGCAAAAAGGACGTGTAAGAATTACAGTCTGCCTCAATCCAGATTCCACCCCACGCTATATCAAATTCAGCTCATCCGCAAAACGGCTCCAAATTGATAAAAAGTAGTTATGTAGTTTGATGTAGAATTTCAGTTGTATCAATCTTAATCATAGACTTAATTGAATCAGTCTGGGAGAGGCAGCAAGCCATCAAGAACTATCTCTAACCAAAAGGTATCTGAGACCATGCATCCTGACCTGCTGGGGGGGGCCGGTGCCAGTAAAGGTGTGAATACCGGTGATTACCACCTGCTGACCTCTGCCCTGAGAGTGGTATCCCCCAGCCTTTTGTCCCCACATGCATGTCCTACATCTAATTTACATTTAAAGGATAACTCCGGTCTATACTTCAAAGGGAAGAACAATATAAAATAAGTGGGCAGAGTTTGCTCTGGGTTCTTTCTGACTCTGATGAACCCAAAGTGCTTCGTGTATTTTGTCACTGCTACGCTGTTATAAACTTCTTCATTACGATCTTCGTTGTCCTCATCATTTTTTCTTACAGACGTGTTTTGTCTCTCTTACAATCGCGGCGTTGTGATAACGACGGGTTTTTTATTATTAGGATTAGATGATGTAGATAATGTATCCACCATACAAGTTTCTAGGCACAAACTCCTTTTACAATAAAAACAATAATGTTTTAGAGCGAGTGCATAAAATTTTAACCTGTCAGAACTTCTTTTACTGTTTATAAATGAGATGTTAGAACACCTTCAGATTTGAGAATTTCACATCACTGTGGTATAAAAGAGATTAATATAGCGATTACAGTAACTACTTTAGATAATACATGATTATTTACATGAATGAGGTGGTATCAAAAAGTTTGGAGTTTTCAAGAAAGTACTTTATTTATCTACGTTTTCCACACGATCACCTTTAAAATAGTCCCCTTGCATAGTAATGCAGCTCCCAGTGCTCTTCTGGAACGTGTCCTGGAAGTCTCCTTCTCGAAGCATGTCAAGCACCTTCTGTGATTCGTGCTGAAGCTCCGCAACAGTGTTAAAAAACGACGAGCTGGATCTTCATCTTCACAAAGAGCCTGAAGTACACAGGAGCTACTCTGGTGAGTGGGGTGGGATTCGGAAGTGAGATCATGTGGATCATGTTCTGGCGAGAAACTCACGTGTGAAGAGCTCAGTGACAGGGTGCGCACATGGTCAGAATAGCAGACGTGGTAACGCACATGGTCAGAACAGCACCGGTTGCACAGCTACCGATGTACGCTGTCTGTCTGATGTCTTATTGCACAATGACTTTTGAAGGTCGGTGCTCTCTGTGACTGTGCATGCAGCCTTGTGCTGCCATCTGTTGGAATGTTACCAAACTAGTATCGAAAACGTTTTGGTACCACCTCGTATAACTATCAATGTAGCTACAGTATGTATGATTATACACTTGACCCAAGGTTTATTGCTTGCTGCTACGAAACAATGAAAACCAATACAAGTATTCAAATAAATACCCTTTCATTAATACCTTGTGTTCAATTCCAATCTTACCTCTGGTGTCCAGGCTGGAGGCCCTCTGGTTGCTGTCAAACTTCCATCTCTTAATCTTAAGATAAGGACTGGCTCCCTCCAGACTGGCGTGACGTCTCAGCTTTGTGAAGAAATGCAATACCGGGCCCTGAGGGATGCCACTTGAAGAGGAGACACCAGAGGCTGAAGCGAGTGCCACCTCTCGCCCAGTGCCTGGGCTGCCCCCGTTTCTCAGGCTTGGTCCTCTAATGTCCATCTGAAGTAGAAAATAAACAACAATGCTAAACGTCAGTTTCCCAGTTGTTTCCGTATTTTGTTATGTAAAAACATTTCAGACTTGTTCTTGTCCTGTTGGTGTTAATGAAAGCTATAGTTGTGTGTCTGTGACCTTGCGTTTAGCCATGTGACCTAGTGTTTAAATGGTTAAGGCATTAGACTTTGGTTTAGAAGGTCATGAGCTTAAATCCCTGCCACTCCTGGGCACATGAGCAAGGCCCTTAACCCCATAGCTGCTCAATTGTATGAAGTAAATAAATGCAAGTCGTTCTGGATCGGGACAAATGCTGTAAATGTAAATGTTTATATTACCAGGCTGCTTCTTGGAGGTTCTGGACTGGGAGATGGTGGGCTTTCACAGAAGCTGGTATCCACAGTGGAGTTGAGGGAATCACCTGGCAGAGCTGAACTGGGACTTAGGCTACTAAGAGCAGTTTGTGGCAGTGGACACATTGGAGGCTGAGAGCAGACAAAAGACATGGCAGAATTAGCTTTTACACCAAGATGAAGCTCAATAAATGTTCCACTCACATTGTGTACCTAAGGCACTAATTTACACCAGCAACATTTGGCCTGGATTCTCGCATTTATATATACGAGGTGGTATCAGAAATTTTCGAGACTATTTTTTTGCAACAGAGGCAGCACAAGGCTGAACGCACAGTCACAGGAAGTACCGACCTTCAAAAGTCATTTTGTCAAAAGACATCGTCTTGTTTACATCGGTAGCTGTGAAACTGGTGCTATTCTGACCACCTACACACCCTAACACTGAGCTTCTCACAAGTGAGTTTCTCTCTCCGGAAACAACATGATCTCACTTCTGCACCTACCCTACTCGCCAGATTAGGCTCCAACAGACTTCTTCCTCTTTCTGAAGATAAAAACCCAGCTCAAAGGTTTCTGTTTTGACACCGTTGCAGAGATTGAGCATGAATCGCAGAAGGTGCTTGACACACTTCAGAAAGAAGACTTCCAGGACACTTCCAGAAGTGGCAGGAATGCTGGGAGCCCTGCATTGCTTTCAATGGCACTATTTTAAAGGTGATAGTGTGTAAATATAGATAAAAATTAGAGCAAGACTCAAAACCTTTTGATACCACCTCATATATGTACTCTAAGAACCTTAGTAATGAAATGCCAGGAATGTTCTAGTGTGTCCCTATCTATTCCATCTCACCTTAGAAGTCTAATATCAGTTATTGGAAAAGTTTAGATATTTGGTACATATAATGGTGGGGTCATACTCATGAGGAGTCCATACAGAAATGCATACACATTCACACATTTGTTCACACGATTTATCTGAGCTACTCCACCTCAGACAATCACCCATGTTCAAGAACCAGGGATCCTGGATCTGTGATGATACCCTCCACCTGACCTCACCCCGTCATATGGTTTCATATGGCATACATCATATCGAATCCTGCTATGTGTCACCTGGAAGATGGAGAGGCTGGATTTAGCGACAGGCCGTGCTGTCATGGCAATGTTGTTCTCCGATGACTCACACTCGTGGATGGTGACGATCTTCAGGGCTGCCGGCGGGAGGTGAAGGTGTGTGAGTCTGGCGTTCTTCAGGTGATGGAAATCGCCCTCAGTGAGTGTGTACCTGAGGGCAGAAAGCCAGAGGGAAGCTGAGATGTAAAAACGAAATTAACTGACTGTTTCCAAATATACAGACAAAAAGAAACGATCCAGAAAATGAATGCTTGAGAAAAATAGTAATTTGTTTGTGTGGGTGTTTGTTTTATATGCTGTAGTCTGCACGGTGATTCGTAAACTACACATCTGCTACAATAATACAGACTGCCACACAGAATACACATATATTTACATATATACCAGTAAATGATATACACATTCAAGTATATTATTCAGAGTGAACAGACATGTTGCAAACAGATGGAAATGCAGATACTAAAATGCATTAGGACAGTATTAGGACACCTGATTTTTCCAGCACATGCCAAACCATGGTTTTTCAGCACAGTGTGGAGGCACACAATTGTAGCAGACATCTTTGGATGAAGGAGAATGAATCTTTCCCTTATTCGAACTAGGAGACCTGAACATGTTCCAGCATGACAATGCCAGCTCCATGAACATCTGATTTCCATGAGTTGGAGTGGAAGCTATTCAGTGGAGCTCTTAACCCTATTGAACACCTTTGAGATGAATGTGAACGCTGACTGCACCCCAGGCCTCGTCACCTTCTCATGTACATCAGTACCTACAAAATTTACTGGAACATCCTCTTTGAAATGGTGGAGCTTTTTTGAAGAGCATATGGTGATTCATTTTTGGAATTTGATGTTAAAAAAAAAAATACGAGGTGGTTTTAAAAAAAGTTTTCGAGGCCAGTTTTGTAACACGCCAACAGATGGCAGCACGAGGCTGCATGCACAGTCACAGGGAGCACCACCCTTTCTAATTCAGTGTGCCAAAAAACCATTATCCTGTGTACATCTGGGGCTGTGCAACTATTACTGTGCAACTGCTATTCTGTACCACGTGCGTACCTGCCAGATTTTGCCATATAGTGTGTGTATGTACAGAGTAAAAGAGATAGTTAAAGTGAGTGTGAGCAGGTTATTGACCTTCTGCCTTTCTCTTGTGCCTTTTTGCTGTGGTCGAAGAGGGCAGCCTCGTTGAAGGACACACGCCGACCCGTGCTTCCCGTGGACAGGAAGCGCTCGGTCTGCATGTCGTGGGAGCTGGCTGCCGACAAACACTCTGACTCATCCACACGGATTGTGATTTCTGCACAGGGGGAAAACAAATATACCCCCTGCATGAAACCAGAATGGTGTGGAAGTGAATGTAAAAAATGCGCTCGTGTGCTGTTTTAATAGAAATCCAAGCCTGAGGGGAAGTTCAATAAGATCTGTGTGTTGTATAACAGCAACATTATGATGATGAATGCATGTTTTTTTTCTTTCATTTTGGTTCCAGACTATTTATGGATATTTGATAAACCTCTATTACAACCTAACAATACGGTTTGTGCGTGTGCAAACATATTGCTAATTTGGTTGGGTGTGAAGCAGTAGATTCCTGTCCAATAATAATATCTATCTGCCATCAAGTCAAGATTTGACTGAAAAATCATTTCAACTAAATAAATGGAACATATTCAAGGATTGTAATTTCTTCTACCACATCGCAGCTGAACACTTAATTCCTATTGGTCAAAAAGTCATGATTTGTTGATGATATGGACTCTAAGGATTCTAAAGAAAAACTAATCATCTATTCACGATTTACAATCTTATTTTAAGCCATAAAAATCGTATTGATCTTATTTTAAGAAGAAAATATTATCCAAGAGCAGATTGTGTAAAATTGATTGTTTTAAGATTGTTTATTGGTTCGTAAAGCTTGAAGTTATTTTAGCTGCTAACTGAGATTAATTCATTCATTTTAGTTCATTAATATTATTTATTCCAGATGCTTGTTTTATGTCGACAACACGTTTATTTACAATCTAATAATAAATGATAAGAGTCTGCAGTATGAAGTCACCACACACTTTCCAAACATTATCCAGTCTGGTTATTATTCTTTTGAACTTTGTTCTTTATATAAAGTTTTTATGGCTTTTTATTACAGTGACTTTTTCTGTAGTTTGATTTCAGTTTCTCATGTTGAAGATCTTTCAGTGTTCAGTAACAACAAAATACATTCAGTAATGTTTAATGCTGCAATAAGTTTGTTTTTTGAGAAGGTAATGATTTCGCTTTGTTACTGTGTGGTACAAGTCAGTCTTCATTAGAATAAATAATTGTTTACAATATGCATGAATTTTAATAGTGATCTTGTTTTTAGTTTAAATGCTTTGTCTCAGTTTATGACAGAATATATAATAATGATGATTCTAATTTTAAAAGGAATTCTAAAAACTGATGGGAAAATTTTAAGCATTTGTGTGTTGGGGGAAAAAACTAAGCTGTATTGTTACCATGCATCGGCTGTGTTTCTTCAATATACGAGGTGGACGTCTTCTCCAGATCATCGCTACGCCTGTAGCAAGGAATGAACCTAAATACAGACAAGTAAAAAATAAAGGGGGGAAAATTATAGCTCAATATTTATTATCATCATCATAACACCTCCAAATGACAAATCAAATGAGTCGACGGTGCTATGTGCGTAAATGATACGCTGATTACAGGAGACAGTTTGCCTGTCCATATGGGAGCATGTGGCAGTGAGAAATAAACTGGGGGTGCTTTTCCAGCCAGACATTCTGACTTCTAAGTGTGTGTGTGTGTGTGTGTGTGTGTGTGTGTGTGTGTGTGTGTGTG
>JAAIIK010000451.1:822853-838564 GCA_014706435.1 Silurus glanis | reverse complement strand
CCACACACACACACACACACACACACACACACACACACACACACACACACACTTAAACATTTTTCAACATTTTAAATAATCTCACGCAATATATTAACACCCTAATGATCAATCAGTAATGACGTCATACTGTTTCTTAATGAGGTACCCACAATAGTCTGTTTCCGTGCATCTGATTGGTTGGTGAAAAGCAGCCCGTCCCAGTTTATTGGCTTGGAGCTGTTTAATGAGGGACCGAGGAGAATGATGGAGTGTAAACATCAGTCACCTTTCTAAATATTTCAGCACCGTTGTGTCAGCCCTGATTGCCTGGGAGGTTTGGACAGAAACCAGGCGCCATCTTGTGGTAGCAACCTGGACCAAATGCGTGACTTGTCTTCAGAAGAAGATCTGCACCTACAATGATCTACACCATCTCATCTGTGTGACACAATAAAGCCTCGTCCATCTAAATTCATACATCAACAAGCTGTCTCTGAATGTGGACAACACAAAAGAGAGCATCAAGAGCACCAGATTCCTGCTGGACCAGAACCTCACCTGGTCCCTCAACACCACCTCCTTAACCAGTAAAGCCTAGCAGCTTCTCTACCATCATGAGAAAGCTGAGGAAAGCCAAGCTCCCACTGAACATCCTCACGTGACTGTGGATAACATCATGAGCAGCTGCTTCACTGCCTGGTTTTGGAATTGCACATCTTGGATCAGAAGACCTTGCAGTGGAGTGTAAGAACATTGAGGAGATCAGCTGTCTGCATCTGCAAAGCCACCAACACTATGGATTACCACACACACACATCTTTTACATCCATGTATGGTTCTCAGGTTCTCAATGCTCCTGAAAAGAATCTGGATCAGTTTAAAGCTTTCACTGAAGATGTAATGAATTAACAAATTCCTTCAATCTTATACATCTGTGCTCTAATATCTGGAGGAAAGCTTCCTCAGAAGAGCTCAGACACTGATGCTGGTGAGATGCCAAGTCAGTGTTCCAGTTCACCCTAGAGGTCTTCAGTGGGTTTGAGGAAATCAGGGCTCTGTGCATGGTCACAACAGTTCTTTTACTGGAACCGTGACACATCATTACAATGACAGTTTGGAGAAGATCAGGATATGGGTGTGATAGTTAGGTGGTCTTTTGGTGTATTCTATTCTTTCCTGAGATTTGTTTTTGGTGGTCTCTGGTATCAGAAAACTCAGGCTCATTAGCATAAGGAATAAATACTGAGGCTGCATGCAGGATTCAAGATTGTTTTATTCGCACAAATCTAGTTATATAGAGAATACAAGCTGCAGTGAAACGGAAATCCGATCTGCCGCGGAGAAATTTGTGCATTAGACAAAAGAACTATGAATATAAAATAAAAAAAGAAATGAAAATAAATACGAGATAGAGAAGATATTAGAAAATGTATTAGATAATGATAACATTTAAAAATAATGTCAATATATTTAGATGTGCAAAAGGAAGTAAAAAAATGTAATGTGGTTTAACAATAACGAACCAAAAACAGTAACAGTGACAATGACAAGTGCAAATACAGAATTAACACGAGTAAGATTGTAAAAAAGAACCTATTAAACAAATAGTTGCTGGGGTGATTTGGACCGTGATTGTTTTAACAGCCCTGTTTCTGCATTGATTGATGGATATTTTCTTGCAGGAAGGAAATAGCAGTTCCTGAGATGCACTCTGCTAAGTTCATTACCCTCTGAAGGGCTTTACACTTCTGTTTCAAGCCTGTAGCAAATTGAGAGGCACCGGGTCGGGTCAGGCACCGGGTCAGGCACCGGGTCAGGCACCGGGTCAGGCACCGGGTCAGGCACCGGGTCGGGGGGGTCAATACTTGTGTCAATACTTGTTTCGGAAGGAGAGGATCAATTCTCATATTAAAATATTCATCCTACTGGGATTCTTTTTCCCAAACAAATGAGTTTAATTGCGTGTGTGTGTGTGTGTGTGTGAGAAAGTTGTATAACAATAATGCGTGTGCAATAAGTAAGCACACCTGTGATCAATTAGTACTCAGGTGAGGCTAAAGGTGGACGTGTGCCTGTGTTCTCTTTAGAGTCCGCCATGTTGGATTGCCGCGGTGCTTGCTGGGAATTTGAGTCCTCGGTGGAGTGTGACGCGACACCTTCCTATAGAAATTGAATTTATATATTCACTTATACATTCACATTATTTCAACCCAGTAACAAAACAGAACAAAATCTCCTGACATTTCACTCCTATTAGTGTTGAAATGTTTCCTGCTATGTTTTCGCCATGTACTAAGTTCAGGACCCCACGTGAACCCGGGCCTGTGTGATGTTTGATCCCAATCTGTAGCCTGTTTTCTGTGTATGATCCGTGTTTGGATTCTGATTTGGATTCATCTGCCGGATTATTAATAAACGCTCACTGCCATCGTACATCTTCTGCATGACAAACTTCTGACAGATCTTCTTCAAAGTCAGAAGAACCGATCAGTCAGTGAAGCAGATCAGGCTCAAAGGAGAACAATGTTTGTGTGATTAATAATTTCCAGTATTTTTTTTTTAACAGGTAAATACATAATGATGCATTTTAAATACTATAGACTATAAAATTATTCAAACGTTCTCATATAAACATCAGTATCATTATCAACACTTCTCGTCTCGAACCTACATGAAAGCAGATACAGAAAATACACTATATGCCCAAATGTTTGTGGACACTTAAGAATAAGATTGTTATATCCCATTCCACATTTAGTCTCCATTTACTGTTATAACTCCCTCCACTCTTCTGGGAAGATGTTCCACTAGATTTTGTGGAGATTCATTTAATTATAAGTGTGTTAGTAAAGTCAGGTACTGATGTAGGTGTGAAAGTGAGGAGTATTGGGGTGCAGTCAGCGTTCACATTCATCATGTTCAATAGAGATAAAGCAGATCTTCCACTCCAGCCCATGTATCTTTGTGCAAGGAGGCATTGTCATGCTGGAACAGATTTGAGTCTCTCAGTTGAAGTGAAGGGAGAACTTCATTCTCCAGCTTTGTTGTAGCCACTTATGGAGGGGAAAGTCAGGTGTCCCAGGTGTATTTTGGAGTTGAAGTTGAAGTCCTGGTTCATGGACCTACAACTTCATTTCCCATGCTGGTAGTGAGAGAGCGCGCGCGCGGGGGTTTATGGGTAACCTCGCGGTGAACTTCCGGTCTCGCGTGATCACTGAGTGACCGAGTGTGTGGTCGGTGGGAGGAATCTGGAGATCTGTAGCTTCGTGGATCTGTTCTTTTCTTTTCCTGTTTTTGTCCGATCACTTCTCCGTTAGACGACGGGATGATGGCCGCCAGGTTTCTGCTGCGTCGCGCGGCTCCGGCGCTCAGGCAGGTCCGCTGCTACGCCGAGGCGGGCGCCGAATCTCCACAGATGTCCTTCACCTTCTCCTCGCCGACCGAGGTACAGGATCTCTGTGTCCCCCCACACACACACGCACACACACACACACACACACACACACACACATACCGTCACCTGCAGAATCCACGCTTACCGAGTAATTAAACGTCCCAGATTCCAAGATGCACGCGCTCACACACACACACACACATGACAGATCTTAGCTAGCATACTAGTCATCTCCGTGATTAGCCCGAATTAATTTCTACTTTATTTTTTATTGTTTTATTTCACTAACTGACGCAACTCTGAGGTAAACGTGGTTCATATAATAAAGAATTTCTCCTTTAACCTGTTTCTTCTTCTTTAAGCTCGGGTTTATGCTAGTTGACGTTGCTAGCATCTAATATAACCTGCATTACGTGGGATATTGTGGTCGGAATTTTTTTTTAAATACACAAATAAAAACAACCGTCGACTGGGAATCATTTTCATCGCACTTGTTGATATTTTTAATTTAGAAAAGGTCGCTAACCCTGGTTTTGATCGATGACTAGCCGGCTAGTTAGCTAAACTTTATGCTAGCGCCAGTGAGGCGATATTAGCCGAGCAGCTCTTCACCTTGACTTAACATTACTGTAAACGCAAACACCAGGTGCGGGTTTATACTTTAAATTCTCCTCAACTGTTTTATCCTCAGGATTTATACACATGTAATTATTTATAAATAATAATCTATGGCACTGTGAAAGTGTTTAAGTTTGGAAATGAAGCGTTTTGACCTTCAAAAGCAGCCCAGAAAGATAGAGAGAGAGAGAATGAGGGTGAAAACAGGGAATGTGTTAAAAACGAAATGTTATTTGTGAAGGTAAATAAATGTGCGATATTTGTGCATACATACGTGCAATACAGGTAATAATACACTGATTTTATCTGTCTGTCTGTGTCTGTCTGTATATTAGAGATATGCTAGAATTATTTGCTTCGAATCTGCAATTATATAGAAAGTATATAGAATGAAAGTACAAAATCTTCTGACATTTCACTCCTATTAGTGTTGAAATGTTTCTTGCTGTGTTGTCGTCATGTATTAAGTTCAGGACCCTGCGTGTACCGAGCCATTGTTCTGCACTTGATTTGGATTTGTGATCCCGATCCGTAGCCTGTTTTGTGTGTTTGGATCTTGATTTGGATTCATCTTCCAGATTATTAATAAACACTCTTATACTGCACCTTCTTCATCTGTATTCTGCAGGAGGTACCAGGATCACTGCATCACCTGGACCTTCTGACACAACTTTTACAAAATCAGTGAAATCAGAACCAGATGTTCAATTAACTAATGAATTCATATTAAAAAAATATTTAATATAACACATTATCAAATAAGGTTGGTGGTTCAAGCCCCAACACCCACCCTTAACTCTTTCTGCTCCAGGGGGCACTGTCCATGTTGGTATTCTCATTATAAAATGTGTGCGAGTGTGCAAAACATGGATTAATATAGATATTATTACACACAACCCATGGAGATGATCAAACATAGAAGACTACTCATGGTGGCCCATGACAGAAGGTGACACTGACACTTGTGCACTGACTGTCCAGATCATTACTGAAGAATATTGCACAAAGTAATCGAGATTGAGGTGGTGTTGTAGTCAGGTCATGGATGGATGGATGGATAGATAGACAGATGTGCATGTGCAGGTCCTGGAGGTGAGGGCAGGTTGGTGATCCTGATAATGTGCTCTGCCAGACAGAATGCATTCAGTGGTGGTCCTGTAGAACTGGAACAGTAGATCAATGGGGATCTTGTGCTTTCAGAGTAGGTAGAGAAAATGCATCCTCTGTTGGGCTCTTTAAGAAATAATTGTTAAATGATTAATAAACCTTCTGCAATCCTGGTCTGTGGAATCATCTGCACTATATGGAGGCTTCCTTTGTGAATACTCCTACAACATATCTGATGTGTATTTCTGTAGGTCTTCTTCAATGCAGCCAGCGTGAAACAGGTGGACGTCCCCACGATGACCGGTGCCTTCGGTATCCTTCCTGCTCACGTCCCCACGCTGCAGGTGCTGAGACCTGGGGTGGTCACGGTGTTCAGTGAGGACGGCTCTGCCGCTAAGTATTTCGGTAAGATCACGCAGCGGTGTCGCTTTCAGCATTTCATTTTGCGTATCACATGAACTTCATTACAGTTCAGTATGTTGTGAAGGTGGGCTTATGACTATTTGTGTGACAGAGGAGCAAACAAAGTACTTTTGATCAGTAAGGAGTGGTCAATAGAGAATATTAATTAATGTGATTGCTTTTTTTCTTGGTACTACATCTACTTCTTCTTCTTTCGGGCTTCTCCCGTTAGATGTCTCCACAGCGGATCATCCGTCTCCATCCCCCCCTGTCCTCTACATCTGCCTCTTTCACACCAACTACCTGCATGTCTTCCCTCACCACATCCATAAACCTCCTCCTTGTTCTTCCTCTTTTCCTCCTTCCTGGTGTCTCCATCCTCAGCATTCTCCTACTGATATACCCCATGTCCCTCCTCTGCACATGTCCAAACCATCTCAATCTCACCTCCCTCACCTTGTCACCAAAACGTCCTACATGCCCTGTCCCTCTAATAAACTCATTTCTAATCCTGTCCATCGTCGTCACTCCCAACGAACATCTCAACATCTTCAGCTCTGCTACCTCCAGCTCCACCTCCTGTCTTTTACTCAATGCCACTGTCTCTAATCCAAACCACATCTCAGGTCTCACCACAGTCCTATAAACTTTCCCTTTCACTCTCACAGATACTCTTCAATCACAAATCACTCTTTCACTACATATTATATATTTATTTATAGTCAGATCAGTAGTTCTGTCCATCTGCATGTTCAGAATATACAGTTTTAAACTGAAGATGCTCGATGGAAAAGCACATCCGATAGTTAGAAGACGTTAAAAAAAGTAATTATTGGTTTATTTATTTTTTAAATGTATACTTTTGGTCATGTAATTTTGTTTATACATCATGTGCACGAGGTATGATTCAGACGATCTTCTTTAGAATATTTTTGAAAAAGCTGGAAAATGAGACAATTTAATGAAGTTTGGTTTGAAGCAGTAATATCATTCTGATTATAATTCTATATGGACATACATGGATTTATTGATGGATTGATTGATTAATTGATTGGGTGGATTTGATGAATGATATATTGATTTGATGGCTGTATGGATGAATGGATTGATGGATGAATTTGATAGGTTGATGGATGGATGGATGAAATTTTGGATGAAATGAATTGGATTGACAGATGAATTGGATTGTTTGGGTTGATTGATGTCTACAGGATGTAGAGCATAGACGAGTCTTCGTATTGTACCAGTTAATCGTGACACTACTGTATGAGTTATTGGTGACCCGGTAGTGATGATTGCTCGTGTTTTGTGTGTTGCAGTAAGCAGTGGTTCGGTCACGGTCAACGCCGACTCTTCAGTGCAGCTGCTTGCTGAGGCGGCTGTTCCTCTGGATAGCCTGGACCTTTCTGTAAGAAACACGGCAGATTTCCTTCTACACAACACCTGTGCATTCAACATCTAGGATTCCAGAACTTTCTAAAAATGTTCAAAATACATACCACTTAAAATCCAAAAAAAAAAAAAAAAAAAAGAAAAGCAGGAAGCTTTAGGATCACTTTATTCAGAATCAGCCTGAAACTTTAAACCAGAATTCCGGTCGCGTACTACGGATATTTCTTTTTTTTTTTTTTTTTTTTTTTTATACTCTCGTCTGTCTGAATGCTGTGTTCAGGTGTGAGTTCAGAGCATTGAACAAACGGGTAGTTCTAAATGATTGTTCATTATTATTAGATGAGACCCACACGTGCACTCTCATCTCAATAAATATAATCTTCCTGCACTACTTTATCTGTGTGTGTGATTCGGAGCAGCAGAAGTGTAGATGTAATAAGGAGAATATAAAATAATGAAGTGACCATGGTATCTGCTTCACCTCAGGACCTTCTTCATCTTCACATCCTGGAACACCACACACACACACCTGGATTATTACTTTATACACGTTAAAGTCTCCAGGTTGATTTTAATAATGGTTTTATCTGAGTAACCTTCAGTTCATGCTCAGGTAATGATTTAAAAGGCAGTGATTTTTTTTTTTTAAGGTGTGGCGAGAGTGGTTTCATTAAGGACTGAAAAACGCAGAATGTTTAGCCCACAGTAGCATTTGTGTGAGAAGGACATCTCTTCAATAGTCAAGCGAATTAACACGGCCTCTTTCCTGCGAGGGACATTTGTTATGGTGGCGATTACACAGCTGCAAAGGCCAAATATTGCTGGGAGTTAAAGGTCTCCCAGTGGGGATGTGACATATCCTGTGCACTTTAACAGGGACTGACCTTTCCTTCCTTATTAAGCACACGGACCCCCGAGCACTGCTATCACTCGCAAGAATAAAAAGTCATCCACATCCATTTCAGCACAGCGAGCGAGACTGGCAGAAAAAGGTCGCAGGGAAAAAGGCGATAGGTCCGATAAGAATAGTAGGCATAAAGGAGGACATTAATACAGCTTTCAAATCCATATAGGCAACTTATAATGGCATGTTTGCAGCTTTAGGATTAACCAGCCATAAACATTTCTGAATGTAGGCACTGGGCCGAGATGAGGGACGTCCCAGTTCCATCTGCACTGCTGATGCTGAAAAATTAAAACTTTTAGGCCTTAAATTATACAAAAAATAAATAAATCATTTTAAACAGATCTTTTGCTGTCTATGGAACGCTGCCTCTGATGCTCAATGGGATGCTCACAAAGCACTTTAGTATGCTGGGTTTTTTTATATATGGTTTCTTATATCGTTTGCTGTATAACAACTACAAATAAGACCAACATGCAACAGCCAATCAGGTTTCTGTTATTGTTGCGGATCTTTCTCGGATTGTACTGCAGATTATAAACAGATTTTATTTTTTAGCTAAGATTAAGTGCAAGTTTAGCAATACTAGGTTTGAAAATAAAATAGATTTAGGGCTTGGTTAAGGCTAGTTGCTAACACCGTATGTGTGTGTTTTTTTATGTGATCTAGGAATTAAATTTCATTCTCATTGGTCTTAAAAGGTCTTAAAATCTCATCACTTGGTGAAACCTCCAGAAACTTTGATCTACAGGTTACCTCTGTCCACTAGGGGGCAGATCACAGCCAACACAGGCTTTTCTAATCTCCTAAATATTTACACCAGTTTAAAAACGTTAAGATGATGATCATGAAGGAGGCACTGATAATGTGCATGTTTATAAATTTATCAGAAACGCCAGCATTGAGAGAGGAGCATCACGTTGCCTGTAGGAGATACCTGCCTTGGTGTTTACAGGATGTTAGTGTAGATGTGGAGATGAAGAAGGTCCTGAGGTGAAGTGGAGAACATTATAATGGTGTACGGTCTCACACCTCACCGTGGATCATCACCTTATTCCATGGTCACTTCCCAACATTGAGGAGTTCAAGCTGTTATTGATGTTTGCAGAGTAAAACTGACTGAATGGATCAAAATAACGCTTTCAATATTTTATATTCTTATTACATCTACAATTCTGCTGCTCCGAATCACACACACAGATAAAGTAGTGCCAGAAGATCACATTGTTATGAGGGAGAAAGTGTGTGCTCTACTAATAAGGAAGCTGTTGGAGTAACTCCTGGTGGAAATCCATTAGGAAACGTGTATAATCGCCGTCTCACTCTGGAAGGAACTGGATGTTACTATGGTTACAGGTGTTTATAAGCAGAACATTCACACCTGAACTTCCAACCAATCACAATCCACGATACACACTGCGCATAATATAGTGTTATTACATTATAATTGGCTCATTTCATGTTCTGTTTGGAGGAAATCATTTAGACACAGAGACTGGTGACTTTCCATGACTTTAAAAACCAAACCTCTCATGTAACCCATGATGTCTGTTTCTTTTTCAGACTGCTAAAGCTAATCTGGAGAAGGCCCAGTCCGACTTAGTCAGCACTACAGACGAGGTCTCCAGGGCAGAAGCTCAGATCAGCATAGAAGCCAACGAGGCCATCGTCAAAGCTCTGGAATAAATTGTTCATCTTCATGGTACGTGTGTACGGTGTTTGAGAGATGTTTCCTTCCTTTCTTAATCCTAATCATTAAGACTAAGCACCTAAATGCTGAGGAATACACTTATTTACAATATGAAATATTTGCAACTTTGTCTCCAGGTCTTTGTCATTTTTCAAGCCCACGTGGAGCAGATCACTTTGTACAGTGGATGAATATACCAATAAATGTGTCTGAAAATAATAGTCGTTTACTGAATCTTTTTGGTTTTCTCATGAATTTTTGACTACGACCTGTTGTCTCCTTTACACTGTTTATTTTAGCTATAAATTTAACTCCACAGACTTTTTTAGTAACATTTATTTAATTTATTTGCACAATCATATTCTGACTATTTACTTTTATAGTCGTGACTTGTGAGTTAGAGAAGAAAAAAAATTTAATAAAAATAAATGGTTTTGATACACCGTGCAGTAGCATGCAGTTCCGACAGGGGGCAGTGTTGTTCTTCAGAAATTCGTTCCTGCATATAGGTGAACTTTAACAATATAATACAGTGAAGTGTGTGATTATAGTGTTTTATTTATTTATTTTTTTAAACCATTTAGGGAACAGCCATTATAACTCTGCTTATTATAATGTTTTCCTCCCTGTATTCAATTGAATCAGCTTTAAAATGTATTTTTTAAAGCATGGGTAAGTGGCAGCTCAGTGGGTAAGGTTTTGGACTGATTAGAAGGTGATGAGTTCAGATCCCACTGACCTGAATAACTGTTCGTCAGTTGAACGAGGCCCTCAATCTTCAACTGCTCAGTTGTATGAATGAGGTAATTATAAGTCGCTCTGGATATTGGCAATATATGTAAATGATATGGTGAATTTTAATAAAGTTTATATCTTTCGGAATAAATTCCTTCTTTAATGACCCCAAAATTAGAACGAAAATGATGATGGTAATAAATGCAGCATGATCATTTCTCTGCTGTAAAGTGGGAATTCTTATCGTTGTTTTCTGGTCCGAGGTTTTCTCTCAATGGGAGTGGTTTTGGCCAAGTTGTGATCGTGTCCCGACTCGAGTTAGACGTCTGTCTCGGCTGCATGCTCTCATCTGCTCTTGTTCCTCTCCGGATCTGAAGGGTCGCTACAGGTCGTGGTGCGATGACGAGATTCTGTTAAACTACAAATTTTTTTTTTGCTCGATTTCTGATTGTTCTAAACCTGGATGGAACATAAAATACCAGCTAGAACCAGCATAGACGATAAAGTTCTAGTGGTGAAGGAAAAAATATTAAGATCCAGAATTGCGACACCCAGGATGGTTGATGTGCCCTTGAGCAGGAAACGTAACCCTGAGCCCCACAGATGCGTGTCATTAAATGCTACATTTTCAGAATAAAGGTCCCTCAGAACCGCATGTTCAGTCAATTCGATTTATTTATTTATTTTTATTGACAAAAATATTGAAGTTTCCTTCAACACATAAAACACTTGTGTCCAAATAGTTTTTGGGGATTTCAGTTTCCTCGCCACGTCTTTGATAGGTTCTGGTAGAGGGCACTTGAGAGGTTTGTGGGTAAAGTGTTGTTCTTTTTTGTCCACGCTGTGTCAGGAGGCGTGCTGTGGACTCTCGGCTAGCTGTGAGATACTGCATGCGGCCTGGGTGTGGGCGGTGGAGGGGAAGGCACGCTGCAGTTTACAGGTTGCCCTTTCAGAGTTTCTGCAGGGTTCAGTCCTACGCCTGCTCCTGACACCGAGCTGCAATATACGTCTGTATCGAGTGGGCTTCAAACCCAAACACCCTGTAGACACCTGTATTCTGAAACCCAGTCTTGTCTAACAGTCCCAGTCCGTGCCACATTTACTCTTCTCTTCTCTTCTCTTCTCTTCAGAGGTGTTGGTCAAGTGTTTTAAAGAAAGCTGCGAGTCTTCCTTCCACATCGAGACACTTTTTAATCCGCCTGCTCTTCTGAGTAAAAGCTTTTATCTTTCTGTGTGGTCCTACAGGGATCTATCCTTCTAATTATTAAACAGCTCGATCGTACAAATGGACCTTAAATCGAGGGAGGAACTTAAACTCTGACGAATCCCAGATCGTACGTCAAGTTACAGATTCGTATCCGTCTGATAACGTTCTCGCTTAAAACGTACGCTGTGTTAAAGCAGGGGTCCCAAACTGCGGCCCCCACATTCTAACCTTTAACTCGGATCATATCTGTATTTATAATAAATATTAGCTTTTAAACTAAAACGTCCCTTGGTTATTTATACAGGTCGAGGCAATGATAGTTGATCGCTGGAAATATCAGCAAAAATCCATACCGATAGTTTTTCCGCTTTCTGGCCTCCATCGGCAAATCACTGACGCCACCTACTGTTTGTTTATACATGCGATGCTGCGCGCTGCACGGAGAGTGCCATGTTTATTATTTACTATTTATTAATTATATCATTATATTTTATTAATTAATATATTCATATTTTTTATGATTCGGTTGTTTTTTTTGGGTTTTTTTTTCCCCGTAATAAAGTTCAGAACTCTTATATGGAGTCTTTTTTTTTTTTTTTTTTTTTTAAATCCAGTATCCGTTATAAAACCTTAAAATCGATTAATCGGTTATTGGCGAGTCCGATCCGACCGGCTATCAGTCGACCAACCACGTGCATAAACATAATTAAATGTTTTGATTTCAATAGCAATGAATCTGAAAAAATGTTCTTGACAGTAATAATGCTCTTTTAAAAGACTCTTGTAAAGTAACTCTCACGTGTCTGTACGGTGCAGAACAAAATAAACGAATCCAGCATTAGGAGGTCAAATAAATACATTTAAAAATCATAATAAAATCTTCACAATAATGCGAGTAGTCACTCACACGTGTGTGTATACGTGTGTGTATATGGATTATTGTATGGGGTAAGTACGCGCAGCAGTTTACGCGGTGTAACTGCCTCACTGGGGCGCTCTGGGCATGGGTGTGCTCGTGATGGGAGGGTTCTCCATCGGGCCCCTCGATTCTGCCTCTGGCAACGAACAATGAGAAGTTTGTGGCAGTCCCACATTCCACAGAGCAAAGTGTCAGATTCCAGCTGAGTGAGGTGGGCAGATCAGTGAGGTGGTACAGAGAGAGGGTGAGGCTGTGGGCACGGGGGCCGAGGGGGGAGTTCGAGCCAAAAACGACACCCACTCACCCACAGCCTGAACTCACACGACTATAAACATGACTGCATGATGAGACTTAAAGCTGGAGAATGTTTTTGGAATGTTTCATAGTCCGTATTACATTCTGTGGATAGTCAAGAAATCTTTACTCTTCATCCTCACACAGAGGGAACCTTGATGTTCTCCATGAATTACTCAGAGGATCCCTTTTTCTAAATAGTGTAGCCCAGCAGTATATAAGTGTCATTGAATGGGTAAAGGTTCTCCTAAGTTTTTAAAGAAAGGGAAGTGCAGCTGGGGATGGTTCCACATGAACAATCTAAAGATACATGAAGTTAATGAGCGACTCGGACTTCGAGGATGTTCAAACGTTCCTCTCAAGGTTTCTTCCTCATGCTATCTCAGGAGGTTTTTCCTTTCAGCACAGTTGCCACCTTCTCACACAATCAGAACCTTAAGAGTTTCAACAGTGAAACTTTTAGAACCTTCATATCCATAACATCTCAGCCATACTGGAATGTTCACAACACTTTCCATAAAGTTGTCAAGCTGAGTGTTTTTTTTTTTTTTTTTTTTTTTACTTTGTCATGAAAAAAGCTCAGCCTTCTCACAACTACATCACTGAACACTGACTTTCCTCACTGAAGCCTGAATTTTCCAAAAAGAAGTTTATCAGGTGGTCATTATACAACCAAACCCGGAGAATGAAAAAACATGATAAACGGTTCACTGTTTTGTTTAAAATGCTGTATTTTATTGGGTGGGGTTCCAAGAATTAAACCACTCCCCACCCTAAACCCAAAAATCCCACAACACACCCAACCACACTGAAAAAAGATATAAAGCAAAATGAAACCTGAGGCAAGTTCCCACACCTGAGATGTTTATTGTCTTTGTTACTACAGACAGAAAGAAAACGGTTCAGAATGTCATTTCGGTTGTGGGGACTGTCGGTTCCTCCCCGGGTTTGTTTTTACAGCTAAATGTTGCGATCAGATTCTCCTCCATTTCCCTGGTGTGCAGGACTTATTCCTCCAGACGTAGTGAAGCTCCTCAGCCCTGCAGCGAGTACACGAGTGTGTGGAAAACGTGTATGAAAGAGACTCGTATGTGTTATTCGAGAGGACAATAATGCCTTGTGTCTATATTAAACCTGAGTGCATTTGAGTGGGGAAGTTGAATAGTTTGTGGTATGAGTCACTTTCTCTGTCTCGAGCCCTGTTCTAACTGAGGCTAAAGGCTATTAGTTGTTCTAGTTTCCTAATCGCAAATCTCTGCACCGCAGCTTTTGGAAAATATGCCATCAGGCTAGTTTTCCATCTTGTACACGGCCCAGATGTGCTGCAATCGCTCCTCGCTCGACACGCTCGCACCGGTTTGGACGAGCCCCGGATTCTACTCGCGAATGAGTGACAACTGCCGGTTGTAGAAGGGCAGCTGTGTAAAGCACAGCCAGGGCTATCGATCAAACCGCTCGGTATTACGTTCGTGCAAGGTTGCAGGAATGAGTAACTGGCCACTGACATTTACGGGGGACCCAGAGACAGCAAACCATGATGACGTCTGAACTGATAGCTGAGCTCTTTTTATTGCAGGGAGGGGAGTCCCATGACTTAAGCTATCAGTCACCTAAAGGACTGTGGCCTCACTTCCATTGCAGGCTGCTCGTCCTTCAGTAATGCCTGCTCTGATCGCTGCGCTTCCACACGACTAGGTCAGCGATAAATATGGACCCTGAGCCTTTACCCCCTCCCTTTAAACAACAGACTTCTCATTTGGCAGTAATCCTTGAACACTTGTAAAAACAAAAACAAGAATAGCGAAGGAGTTTATATGACGTCCGTATGCAGCTTTCACACTCTGTCCCGGCAGCTCCAGAATGCAGGTCTCGAATAGATCCTAGTCCGAGTTCTGGGAGCTGGTAGAACATTGCCTGTAATGTGTCAAGGGTCATTTGGGGTTGCATAACATTGCGTCAGTAAAAAAGAAAAAAAGAAGAAGAAAAAAAAGGAAGTCGGGAGGAGAATTGCAGCTATCAAGCTTCAGCAAATGTTGCAATAACACCTAACGACATACACTCGACTGACGTCATTAAGAGTCAAGAGTCGTGAGAAGAAGGGAACAAATGACATTGACTTGGATAACATTAGCACCGCGTAGCAGCAGGTTCTAAACGCGGTTAACATCGGAGCAGGTCAATGAGACTTTGAAAAATAGATTCATCACTAATTATCTGCAGACTTGTTGAACAACATGAGGGGTAATGATACACGGACTAAACATAGATGAGCTACTGCTGAAAACAAAAGCATAGGGGTGAAGGATCACTGCGTTAACAATGCAAATCATTGCAGACGCTGTAACAGACGAGGGCTTTGATGCGGTTTGTGGGTCCAGCAGTGACATTTGGTGACGGGGCTCTTGCTAGAATTGAAGCGGTGTGAGAAAGTGACAGCAGCAATGCTCCATGTTCTAACGATCTGTCCGATGGTCGTGAGTCACGGTTATGATGTGAAACACGATTTTCCAGATCAGACAGGGTCTTGGAACCCCACTCGGCGCAAGAACGTATCGACGCAATGTCAGGCTGGCAGGACGCGATTTAACAGTCGCGATGGCACGATATTCACTAGAGAAAAGGTTTCACGTTTCAGTTGGATCTGTATACAAACCTCGAATATCTTTTCTCTTCGTAAATCACCTTTATTACCGCGAGCCTCAGCTGCAGGAATTTGTTGTAGCGTAGGCGTCAACATTAAGGGCTTTTTCGCACCTATGTGGCCGAGCGTGAAGGCTGATTCTGAGCACAGGCGCAGGTCCAGAAAGCTGATCTCCGGTCCGAGTGGGGGGCAGGAGTGGGAGTGGGAGTGGGAGTGGGAGTGGGGGGGATCATTCCAACTGTACTTTTCCATGAACTTCGGTTGCACTATGTGTACAACGATCAAATATCACGATCGGTTTGAAGTATCTCATTACCTGCTGTTTCAAGTTTCACAATGGTGGGGAAAGGGCCGTGCGTGTGTGTGTGTGTGTGTGTGTGTGTGTGTGTGTGTGTGTGTGTGTGTGTGTGTGTGTGTGTGTGTGTG
>JAAIIK010000451.1:801681-819262 GCA_014706435.1 Silurus glanis | reverse complement strand
GTGTGTGTGTGTGTGTGTGTGTGTGTGTGTGTGTGTGTGTGTGTAAGAGGAAGGGATGGGTGATGTTCATGTGTGCCCATGTGTATGATGTGGCTCTTTGCGGTAACACAGTAAAAAAATGTGGCTCTCGGTCTCTGACTGGTTGGCCACCCCTGGTTTAGAAGAAATCCACAGGAGAAGATGATTTGATTTGATTTGATTTGAGAAGATGCAGATAAAAAAGAAACTCCACACACATTTACAGCATTTGGGAGATGTTTTAATTCAGAGCGACATTTATCTTCTTCATGCAACTGAGCAGATATGGGGTTAAGGGCCTCGCTCAGGGGCCCCAGAGTGGCTGCAGTCCAGTGAGCTGCAGTCCAGACGGAACTGCACGGTGATGAAGTGTGGAATAGGAGACGTGTTGGGTCACTTTCACTTTCTGGAACCTTCACTGCTCCAAAACAACCCCAAACCATCAATCCTCCACCTCCATGTGTGAGTGTGGGGGTGAGGCAGTCTGATCACATCTTCTCTCCTGTTCTCCTTCTTACACAAGATCTTCTGGTAGAGACTTAAACGTCCCTTTTGGACTCCACAGAACTTTCTTCCACTCGTTCACTGTCACACTGTGTTTTTGTTTCACTGAATAATATGTGCAATATTACTGATGTATAGTCAATGACGTGCAATTTTATTTATTTATTGTAATTACTTTTTATTATTGTTTCAAAGTCTATAGTTTTGTGTAAACATTTTTGATTGTGAGAAACGCACAAGAATTCCAGTGTACTGTACTGTACTGTATCTGTGCATTAAAATATATGGCAATAAAATAAACTAAATAACAGAAACCAGAGGAACATGCACGTGTCTCAAAACCCGTAAAAGACCACGTGTTTCCGTGACCAAAAGCAGCTTCAGGCTTAATAGAAGCGGAAATGATCAGAAATCCTGAGTGAATTATTTGCTTGGACTGTTCACAAAAAGAAACATTAATACTGAATGATAATTTGAATGCTACTGATGGCGATGACGCACCACCAAAAACCCACGATGTTGTGACGTAACAACTTAAAAGAAGTAATACAAAAAAAAAAATATATAATATATATATATATATATATATATATATATAAATATTTTACTTTTTGTATTACTTCTTTGGGAAACTCGTGTCCATCTCCAGTGGGTTCTACTTGAACGTTCTGCTGAAATTCATCTTCAGATGTCCGTTTTGGGAATGTTGATGGGGTGTGTGATGGCGCACACATGATCATAAACAAACCGCGTATCCTGGAGATCTGTTTTGCTTCACTCCGGTTGCTTGGGATTTTTTTTGTTGTGTGTGCGTGTGTACGCGCTTTATATGACGTCATTACCGGTGACTCCTTCTTTCACTTAAGACTTCCTCTTAAGGCCGTGTGATGGAGCAATTTCTGATTTCCAATTAATTTAATGATAATAATAAAATAAAAAAAAACGCGCGCACGTGCGTTTGGGTCGGACGGTGCAATAATAATAATAACGGTTCTGGGTTCAGTCCTGTACAAATGTTCGGAAATGAAGGGATGTTTTTTCTGGTCCACCTTCTGATCGGTCCACCTTTAAACACACACACACACACACACACACACACACACACACACACACACACACGCTGACAATGCAGCAATGCAGGTTCCCCCCCCCCCCCTGTTTCCACCCATATTCCGACAAAACCCCACCCCCTTCCCCCAATTGGGCTAAATTAAATCTCCCGGTAGGGGCGGGGCTTATTGGAATACGGGTGGGGTTTGTTTTTAAAGCTTGGTAGCTTGTGTAGTGATCGGTCTTCCCTGAACACAGGAGCTTATAAATAGACTCATAGAGGCACAGAAACAGAAGTAGTTGGGTCGGATCGGGTCGGATCGGATCGGATCGGAACCGGCGGCTCCTGGTACTGCTCGGAAAGGACTATCCGGCTCAGAGGTGTCCAACATCACACACACTGCTGGGGACATTTTCATACACACACACACACACACACACACACACACACACCACTGTATATTTCGACAGTCTGGAAGCTCCTGGATTAGTGTGTGTTAAAACTCACATCCCACGCAATACATGCCGAAACCGGGGGACCTTCAGGAATCGAGGAGCTTCGAGGTTTTCGCCACTATAATCGGTAAGTTTCAGTTCTCACAGCTGGACGCGCATCTGGGTTATATTGTATTTACTCAGCTGAAATCGGTATGATGGTGAAATGAACCTGAAGATCTCTGAAGATGATTTCCATTAATCTTCTGCGGGGGATTCGGATGAAAAATAGAAAAGAAAAAAATATATATTTTGGAGGGGGCTTATTTTAGATCCATTCAGAAATCTTTTTATAGATCCTGTAGATCCTATAGATTCCAATATTTTGGTTTGGGTTTTTCCTGTACTGGTACCAAAAGCTGTATTTATTACTCCCTTGCTGGGGTGGAACCAAAAAAGGTAACAAAGGAAGAGTTCGGGACGTTTATTGCGTCTATATAATAATAATAATAATAATAATAATAATAACAATTCCCTAATGAGAATAAAGCTGTTCTCGTGCTTTGGGTTCTTCATATCTTTAACCTTTAACACTGCGCCTTTAAAGGTCTGCTGATGCTCCTTAAAGGTTCACCACACACATCATCTAGGGCAAAAAAATAATGTGGGAATTGAGGTTCAAAATCCTTGATGAACATCTGATGGTCACCAACCCAGCGTTAAGGAAGACCTTTAGCTCTGTTCTTATCTCCCCCCAGCTGCATCCAGTCCACATCTATGGCGTAAACACCCTCATTTTAATATGACGAAGCATCATAAACATTTGTGCAGTTTCCTGTTCAGGCTGTTTCTCCGAGATTAATGGATAGCTGGTGGAGCTCCTGACATCAGCTTATATTTAGAGAGAGAGAGAGAGAGAGAGAGAGAGATGGTGAAAGAGAGAGAAATATTATGGCTAAAACCCAATTCCCCATATAGGTGCAGTGCATGGAGTGTGTGTTCATGTCTCCCCTGCGTCTGTACTGGACTGTGTGGTTAATGGAGAAGTATTTGGGATGAAAAGCTGAATTGTTGATGCCTGCTCTCACCACTAGAAGGCGATCGAGGATCTATTAAAGTTTCGTGGAAACTAAAACACTGAATGCTTCAGTCTGAGTATCAGCACGCATGCAATCAATATGTGTGTGTGTGTGTGTGTGTGTGTGTGTGTGTGTGTGTGTGTGTGTGAGAGATTCCTCACATTATGAAAACGTTAGATGATTACATGGTGGTTTTTTTTGGTCTTTGAGCATATGACTTCTATTATATCTAAAATATCAAAGAGCAACTTCTTCGGCTCAGTTTCTGTCTCCCCGTGAAATTAATGTCGCAGTTATTATTATTTTGTTTTAATTAGGGGTAAGACGGTAGGTCAGTGACGTCATACGGCTTTCCTATAATACACGCTTAGTGACGTCACGAACCGATTCCACCGGGTGGAGCATCTTAAATATCAAATCCGCCTTTTTTTCCCATTGTTGAACTGATGATTATTGCTATTCCAAGCGATATTTGAATCATAATTAATCGGACGAGGAGGAAGCTGTGACTTATTAACGCGATCTGAACCCGAAAGCACTCAGAGCAGGTCATTAACACACAGGTGGGCTGCTGCGTGGATTTCGGCTCTGAATAGCACCGACACGGGCCTGTGCCGGATCTCGTTTTGTTTTCGCAGCAGTTTTAAACCGTTATGAATGGCTGTAGGATCGACGGTGGGGCCGGGCTTGGGGCGGGATCAAAGCCGGTTAAACCCCGCCCATTTCCGCCCCGGGATCCGTCTTTAATGAGAAAAAAGAAAAAGAGTTAAGCCTTCGGGGTGAAGGAAAGCGGGCGTGGCGTGAACTTCACGTGGGTGTTCCTGTGCGGTCGAGATTGGTTTTTGACGTGGATGACGTATTTCTCTAGGCCCCGCCTCCGACGGGGTCGGTGTGATCGTAGCGCGGCGGTTCGGCGCAGAGCAGCAGCGCAGCGCAGGAACGCGAACGCAGCCGCACCGCAACGCAACGCAAAGCGCGACCCGACGCGACGCGACGCTCCGACCCCCGCGAGGAGCCGCTGCACGGCGTCCGGGGGCACATTTATAATTTTTTTTATTTTCCACGGTTTTAGACGTTTCATCTGCAGAAAAGAAAGAAAAAAAAAAACCCGACACGGAATAAATGTTTATTTGACGGGATTTGTGCGTTTAAATCCCCTCTTTAGGAATTATCCGGCTTTTTCCTCCCCGTTCTGGAAATATATAAATATATCTGCTCTTGGCTCGAACCGGGACTAAAGAAACAATAATAATAATAATAATAATAATAATAATAATAATAATAATAAAAAGAGGAAGCACTGCGTTTTCATCCTGTGGAAAAGAAAAGAATAAACTCGGAGAAACCACTGACCGCTTTCTGTTCGGAACACGACGCAGGCTCTCGAATGGACCCGCAGCTGAGCGCGCCCCCGATGAACCTGCACATCCACTCCACCACGGGCACGCGCTTTGAGCTCTGCCTCCCCGCCGAGGAGACCGTCGAGGGGCTCAAGAGGAGGTTATCTCAGAGGCTTAAGGTGCCCAAAGAAAAACTTGCTCTTCTGCACAAAGAGACGTGAGTATTCCTGCGTTTTGATCATTATCATCATAATCATAATCATCATCATCTTCAGCAGTTCAGAAGTTCAGTGTTTTTTTTATTTTTGCTCATTTGGTTTTTGCTGCACGCATTCAGCTTCTCCAGAGTGTTGTATCTTATCTTTCCGGTCAGATTTGGATTCTTTAATGTGTCTTTGCATCGTCACTGAATGAGATCATGTACTGTGAAATGTCTTGTATCTGTTTGGAGTTACAGTAAAGACTCGTGATCATGCAGCACCCTGGTCCTGGGGAGAAGAACATTGTGCATGGGTTGGAATGACAATAAGAGCCGACTGCTGCCTCACCCGGGGGGAATAAATAGTTAGAAGAGAAATAAATTCTCAGAAGACTTTCGTCTATTTAAAGTGCAAGCAAGACAATGCAGGCGTCCTACAAAGGCTCACGGTGTGGGAGAATATTCGCTCATGATGTTGAAAAGGGGGGGGGGGGGGGGTGATGTTAATTTCGGAGAGCTTCTCGGTCTGCCTAACAATAACACAAAGGTGGTAGAATTGGGAGGGGAAAAGAAAAAGCCTCTTTGTCACTTGCAAATGACCCTAACAGTCTAACAGTTGCATTGTTTTCACCTTGAATTGGGCCAATTTAGTAGCCCCTCTGTGTAATCACCACCAAATGACATCATTCTTTTAAAACCTCCAAGGCCCTGGTTATTGGCTCGGTTGTGGCGTAAGGTGCCTCTGGGCTAAGTCCCGTGTCCCTTTTGTTCAGTTCGAGGCAAACATTTATCCCTAACACGTGCATTTCTGAGTGCATTAGTAATGGTGGGGCCACCCTGCTGTTCTGGCTTTGTGGCTCGAATATCACCCATAATCACACTGTCATTTCATACGTCCGGTCTGAAGTCTGCAAAGATGACGGTATTTCAGTTCTGGAGATATAAAGCATTAACGACACGTTACCTGACCAGAACCTGAAGATATTTTAATGACTAATTCGGTGATAATCTTCCAGTCATCGTTATTCAGTGCTATCTGTCATATCAGGTGTGTCATCGTTCTGTGATAACGTAAACTATAAAAAGTCACGTCGTTTGATTGCCAGTAAAATGACCACGCTTATTTGAGTTCATGTACTTTCCAGGCGCCTGAGTTCAGGGAAGCTTCAGGACTTGGGCATTACAGATGGGAGCAAGTTAACTCTTGTCCCAACAGTTGAAGCGGGTCTAATGGTAAATGAGCGCCACACACACACACACACACACACACACACACACACACACACGTTTCGTTTTGCCCACCTGAGTGCACTTTAAGTCAAATGACTCTCATTTGTGTTTCTTTCAAGTCTCAAGCATCGAGACCTGAGCAGTCGGTCATGCAGGCTTTGGAGAGTCTGACTGAAACCCAGGTAAGCATCTCTCTGGATTGTGTTGTGTTGTGTTGTGTGCGGTTGTTGTTGATGTAGGTGCAATATTACATAGGTGTATATGTGGTAGTGTCGGGGCGGGGGGATGGGGGGTCTAGTATGAGTCACAAGGCCTGAAGCACGAGATGCGAGGGACATTATCAAAAGCGTTTTACTTTTTTGAGACCTCTACATGCTTAGGCTGCATATTTTAAGAAACACCCTTCAGTATCCTGGCAACGGGGTGGAGCGAAGACAAGCCCAGGCAGGCTTTATGTAGCACCCACTTAAAAAAGACCTGGTCCTCTTTAACAACCAGATGCTGCAAGAATCAAGTCGCTACCCAAGAATTAAAAAAGTGTGTTATTTCTTTTTTATTTTTTTATTGATGCATTATAGGGTTGTATTTATCTTTTGACCTCATGCTGTATGTTATTGTATCGAATAAACAAATGAGCAGGATTGCTGATAGATACTGTCAGTCTTGGACAAGCTTGGAAGTTTATATAGGAAAGCTGGAACGAGGTGGTTTGAATAGGGATTCCATCATTCTTCTGACTCCGCAGGCCTTCTCACAGCAGTTTCTTATGGGCATAAGAGCAGCTGTGCTCCAGCCCTCGAGTCTCACGGCTTTTAATGGTAAACTCGCACAAAGGTCTTTACATACCCAAATCTGGCATTTCTGGAAAAATAAAGTGGTTGCACACACATTTTACAAGCACATGACGGTGCAAATAGTGTTAGGAATAAAAAATAAACTCGTTCTGCCTAGAACACATTCGGTCACCAGAATCCGGTCTCGTTCAGCGGCGTTCAATTTCACGACGCAGCCCTTATGTCAACGCCACCAACCCAATTATGTGCTTGATTTGTGTTCTGGGGAGCATGTGCACAGAGATACAGTCCAAGGTCTTCTACTTCGCAGCCGTGTCAGGACTCCGAGGCCTTCAGCCGCAGAGCTCTGAAGCAGCTTCCTGAGAACGATCTAGATTTGCATTTCATGTAATCAGATAAAGTGGAAAAGGACGACTGCCAATTATTGGAATAGTACCCTTTCCCTCGCTGCTCCAACCCTGTAATTTCAGGCTGGGGTAGTTTTTGTTGTTGTTGTTTTTTATGTCTCGCACATAATCTTGAGGTTTTAATTCCCCTCACACTATCGTTGAAATGGAATCTGGACCTATAGTGCACTCTTTGGTGCTTCCTCACTTGCATTTTCTCCTTAGATACCTACCAAAAGATAAAAACCCAAAACATGAACGCAAACGTGATGGACTTCAGATGGAATAATGAGCAGCATCAGGCACATCCTGCCGATCTCAGTGTTATTCCCGGAGAAGGTTTTCCGTCATAACCCCCACCACCAGTGTCAGCAACACCCACCGGCCCTCTACAAACCAGAGCGTTCGCCATTGTGTCTAAAAGCGGACGGATGCAAATAGTAGCATCTAACAATAAAGGGCGAGTCACCCTCTCTGTCACCATTCTCATCATCCCCATCCCGGGACAGGGTCGGGGGAAGGGTCAGAACACATAGATAAGCCCAGTCTGAGAAATGGTTTCTCAACGCACGTCACTCTGGTTCTAGCGGAGTTCATACGAAATTACCACAAAGGATAGCGGTGAGTCAGAACGTTGGCTGGAGATAAAAATAGACAAGTGGACACAAAGGCTTTGTGCAACTCAGTGCACCTGGTGATTAAAATGGCACAGACATGATCAGAAATGTGTGCACCATGCTCTAACTTTAGAGAGGATTAGCCTGGAATCGGCGTTCTTTTTACCTGTCAGTAGACGGTGTCATTCCTGAAAGCGTGGAGCTGTTGTCTTGCTATTAAGGACACGCCAAAGGAAAGTCTCTTATAGCAGCGTCTCTCGCCCGTCTCGAGCCAATTTCATCTGACTCAGAAGGTGTTGAGACTTCACAGTGCATATTTCTGATCAGAAGGCAGAACCCGGGGGAGTGAGATAGAGGCAAAGAGAGGACACAGCAGGAGCACCGAGCAAAGTCTAAGTGGATTGCTCTTTTGTAGCCCTTGAAAAACCTCAAAGCGTTTTTGATTGTTTGCTTCAGATGAAATATAGAAACGATGGGGGATGACAGAAGATTTAGCCGGCAGCCCATCAGGCATGCCACTCTAGATTTTGTAATCATTCAGCTGATCAAATCCAGCTGTCACCCCCTGGTCCGAACCAATTGCACACCATAACACCTCCACCGTCAACCCCATCAACCCCCTCAGCAAGACCTTGAGCAGGTCAGCATCCCCTCAGTCAGACCTTTTGAAGGTGGCTTTTTTTCAGGATTTTAACAATGCATGCAATCGATTGCTTTACAGGATTTTGTTATTTCATCCTGTCCCACTGCGTCAGTTGGTGTATCGATAGAAGTCTCAATGCCGCCTGTGTGTCGATGCTGAAGTTCAATAAACTGTTGCACGGACCTCATCCTACGACAGGATGCAGTAACTTTATGATTTGACTCGTTGCACTATATATATGGACGTCCTTACCATCCATACTGTTGATAAAACCCTTTTGTTTGATATTTAAGCCCCGGTTTCAGCTGCATGTGCTGTTTGAAATAATTACCTCGATACACAATGCTGCCAGACTCTTAATTTGAGGAAAGGGGCGAAAAAAAAAAAACGGAAGAGTCCAAGACTGGATATTACTGAATATTTCATCAGTGCTGAACAGCATCTGAACTCTGCTTCCACCCTGCCCCCATCCTCTAAACCCAGTCTCTGTCTCTCTCTCTCTCTCTCTCTCTCTCTCTCTCTCTCTCTCTCTCTCTTTCTCCCATCACTCTTATCTTGTTTTTTCTGTCTTTTGCACCCCCTTTACTGCATAGCAACGGATGCTCACTGCAGCACAAAATGCCACTGAAACCAAAGAAAACTGAATTATGAAATGAAAAAAAAATGATGATTATGGTACCTCAAGGTTTCTCAGGTCTCAAGAACTTCATTTCATCAATAAGACGCACTTCACTGCAACCAGGCTACAGTCCAAGCGCACGCTAAACAGATCTTTTTTGGCCTTTTGTAAAGCGAGAGATGGGGGAGGGCGGAAGAGGCGAGATTGGCGCTTGAAGGTCAAATGACTTCGAAGAAATTTGAGAATGCGCCACCGTAGACCAAACGGAAATCTGAGCAAGCGTGTGAGTTAATGGCCTTTAAAACAAATAGGCATGTTCGAACAAAAACGTCTACTTTTCAACATCTAACCCTTTCCAGAGCACATTACACCCACAAGAACGAAGCTGCAACGTGTTTACCTTCTAAACACCTTCCGCATTTCTCCATTGGGTCATTTGTTTTCATTGTCCGTTCTGGAAGTTGAGTAAGATCATTTTGAGACGTCTTTTATACACTCCATGATGGCCCCGTATGTTTTAGTTCCATTTTTCCATCTCTTGGTGTCCACCCTTCATGCGGAAAAACATCTGCGGCCTGTAGCGAGTTTAATATCAGGGTGTGAGATAGCGGTTTAAAAGTAAACCCGAGGTCGTTTGTTGTTCGTGTAGGAGAAGCATGTGGTAGGTGAGGTATTGAGTCACGCTAAATGTCTCTGCCATCTGCACCTCTGAGGAGCACTTTTCCTGGTTGCTTGATGCTCGTGCACTCTCTTATTATGTGGGAAGTGTAGATGGCTGCCGTATGAGTCAGTGAGACTCTTGGCTCGTCAGGGGCTGATCTGTAAGGGTAATGTGGGGTCTGGCGGACTGACTTGCTGACAAACAGTCCCAAAACATGTAGCTCCTTGTGGCTTTCACACCACAGCCTCCTTCATGTAGCCGCATAGTTGAAGTGTAGGCCCAGTGCCTCTTGCCACATTCGAGGTTACTCACACAGCTATTGCAAGTGCTTCTTTCAAGTGCCTGAGCTTATGTAGGTTGATGCAAATTTACGATTACTGTTTTCCTGACAGCTGTCAATCAGCGCACGGGTCCTCCCTGCCCACCACCTGGGGTGACTCATTAATGACCTTTGCATGGAGTTTCCCCACAGTGCTGAAGCTTTAAAGGTGTACACGTTTAATGGTCGAAATATGAGTCATTTCAAGTAAAGTTTGAGCAAATCTACATATATAATCAGATTTAGCCATTGAGGAATGATTACGATGAAATGAAAGGCAGAGAAATAGACATTCGGCTTTCAAGCGTGTATCGCTGATGGAAAAATAGTGCCACTAAACAGGCGAGGGAAGAACTCCGTAGGGAGATCCCGGTGAAAACGAAGGTCAATGGCCGGTCAGCCAAAACAAACCTGATGGAAAAATTCTGCATGTACTTTGTGCAAAGCTGTAATACCTTTTCAGGATTTTTGATGAACAGTATAGAACAGTACAGATCAGGCAAAACATTATGAGTGGTGAAGTGAATAACACTGATTATCTCTTCATCATGCCAGCTGCTAGTGGGTGGATATATTGGGCAGCAACATTTTGTCCTCAAAGTGGTCAGGATCAACCACAACTGGTCCAAGGAAGGAACAGTGGTGAACCGGCGACATGGATGGCCAAGGCTTATAGCCATGTGGTCTGATCCAACAGACTACTGTAGCTCAAATTGCTGAAGAAGTTAATGCTGTTAATGCTCGATAGGTCAGGACTGTTTCTGCAGCAAATGGGGGACCAACACAATATTAGGTTATGCCTGATAAGTGTATAAGTGACTAAATTGCAGCGGAACCGGGGCTCTTTTTTATTTATACATTTGCTTCTATTTAATTGCAAGATCATGGGGTCTTAAAATAATGCCTAATCATAATCCAACTTATTAGGAGAAAAATGTTTTAGTTAGAAAAACAGCGATTGTTATGAAGGAATTTTAAGGGCTAATTCAGTTAAGTGCACTTAAAAGAGCCAAGTCCAGACAAGCCTAAAGTATTCCTCTTCCTGATTTGTAGGGGTCAATGCCCCAGGCTTGGCTCTGTTTTGCTTTCTGGGCACTCCTAAAATGGGCATGGTTTCCACTTCCACTCCGAGTCCTCAAACAATTGTCCATTATGTGGCTGCTAGGCAAGTGGGTCTGCATCCTGTTTCTGTGGTGGATTTTGAAGGCCCAAGGCCAGACAAAAGTTGGCCCTTTGTGGATGTACTGAATGGTTGAGTTCAGCAATGGGGGAGTATTTGTGTGTGTGTGTGTGTTTGTGTGTTTATCAGTGTGCATGCTCTGTAACATGATTGCAGTTTATTGCCTAAAAACAATTTTGCATTCATCAAGCCCAAATCACTTGACCCGAAAGTCTCACAGGGACATTCCTGAATCCTCCCTTTTCTCTACACCCCCCACCCCCCAATTTCCTGCTTATAGGTCAGCGATTTCCTGTCTGGCCGCTCTCCTCTGACTCTGGCCCTGCGCGTGGGCGATCACATGATGTTTGTCCAGCTGCAGTTGGCAGCACAGCACTCGGGCAACCAGCAGTCGCAACATCGGCATCTCGTCACACGCAGTAGCTCCAACGGCACAACAGGACATTCTGCAGCAATTACTGGCACCCAGAACCGGGCATCTCACAACCCCCACCAACACCAACACACACACCCACACCATCCTCAAATAACACTTCCACCCAGCCCTGTGAGCCCTACACCTTTTCCTTCCTCTCCTTCCGGCCACTCTATGCCCCCTCTGTATCCCACCTCGACGTCCAGGCACTGCAGTACCCCACCTCGCTCCTCACATCTCCCAGAAGGCATCTTCCGTTCTCAGCAACCGTTATCGGCTTGTCAAAGTCCTGCTAGCGCCTCGAGCCCTGCTGGCCCCTGTCCAGAGGTAAGAGTCAGCCAGATGAAATATGAATCATTTACCCGACTGTTCCAGCAGACCATTTACAGTTTCCTCATGTTCTCTGTAGGCAAACTGCACCACAAAGGCTACAGGCAACTGCAGCGCCCCCCCACGCTCTCGTAAACCAGGTGCTATCATTGAAAGCTTCGTCAACCATGCTCCTGGAGTCTTTTCTGGGACATTTTCAGGTATAACTATCATACGGTACATTTATTCTTGGTTTTATTTATTTATTTACTTTTCAGTTTAACCATTTAACCTCCCATTTCCTATTTCCCCTGTTAGGCACTTTGCACCCAAACTGTCAGGACAGCAGCGGAAGGCCACGACGTGACATCAGCACCATTTTGCAGATCTTGAACGACCTCCTGAGTGCCACACGCCACTACCAGGGCATGCCTGCTTCTCTCACGCAGCTACGCTACCAGACACAGTGCAGCAGTGCGGCGTCTCCGGCGCCCTCGCCGCCACCTTCACCATCAGCCACGGCTGAGCTCGCCAGCCTCACCTCCAAAGCTACCTCTGTGCCGTCTGTGAGCCAGGCACCTCTCCACCCGCTGGTGCAGTGCCAGAGCCAGGTCCGAATGTGCAAACCTCCCGGTGAGTAACAGAACCATTTTATAGTATATGTTCTTTTTTCTTTTCTCGCTAAATTTTCTAGCATGACACTTGGAATCCGTGGAACAAAAATGGAGTGTGACAGTGTTTAATGAAACAGTGCGATCCTGAAAGAAAGTGCTGTAGAAATAGAGGGTGGTAAAAAAGACTGTGCTGTCTAGGGATTCCACTGCTTTTCTCAACAGGCTTGTTCTGTCAGGCATCAGTGGCTGCGTTCTGGCAGAAGCGGCACGTCTGGCTTTGTCTCTGTGTGCCGATGGTGTCAGCTTTCCTCTCGGAGAGAATGAATGGGGGAGGGTGGGTGCGAGAGATAGTCGGCTGAGATAGGTTTCACAGGCGTGTGGCAGGTAGAGAAGAAAGAGCCGAGCTTTTGGATGAAGGAATAGTTCTTCTATAATATTAATGATACCTCATTTTATAACACCATAATCAGTGGAAAAAAAAACATTTGGAGGGGGTGAAGTCCTCCCTTCCTCTAAGATAAAGCATAGCTTATCTGTGTGTGCTTTGTGCACTCACCCCCTGCTTCCATCATCAGCCTTTCTTTGTTCCACTCCCACATTTCCAGTCAATGGGCCTTCCTACTGTTTCCACTCTGGCAGGCCAGCACTTGGGCTCCATCTGTAAAAACCATCCAGGCGCTGCGAGCCAGGCCTCCTCAATGACGCCTTGTTTTTCTTTTGGCCTTTAAATAGAGAGATTTATACAAGAAACATGAGCACTGAGAGAATGCTCATTGTATTAAGAGATCTGCGGGAGAGGGGGGAAATGTACCAAGGGCCCATTCATAAAAATCGTTTACATCCGGACACCGAATGCCTACCAATTAATTGGCGCTTCCTTCATGCTTCAGAACAGGGCTGCTTACTGTCTGTTTGTTAACTTGTGTCTGATCTTTCAGCACCGCTTCTTTAGAGTCTACTAACTTCTACTAACACTAAATAGGAATAGCCTGGGAGGCACACATCTCAGTTTGCTCTGGTAATTCCGGCTCCTGAAAATGTCACATACTTATGCTGTCTCCATTAAGCTTCCACTCCTTTAGCCTGTGTGTGTGTGTGTGTGTGTGTGTGTGTGTGTGTGTGTGTGTGTCAATAAAGAAAGCAACAGATACCCCCACTGGCCCCCCCTCATGCCCAGAGCCTAGATTCGATCTTTGACTTACTGTGAAGGGGCCATGGATGGGGGTTAAACTAGATACTGAACCCCAGGTGGGGGAAGATTACCCATGGAGAAGTCCTGAGCTCAGTGGGGTTTCTGTGCTCCCAATCCAGCACAGTCCTGCACTTTTATATCACTAGTGGGTCTAAATAGCTCAACAGAAAAACCAGGCTGTCCCATTCAAGTGATACAATTGAAATGAAGGAATGAAAAGAACGTAGGAAAGAATGATTACTGAAGAAATAAGCAGAGTTAAAATAAGGCAAAAGACAGAGAAAACTGGTAAAAGTGGTCAGATTAGCACAGGAATTTAGCCCCTATATTCCTTGGCTGCTAAATACAACAGAGGGATTAAAAGAGGATTGAATCAAGTCTGAAACAGGGTAGAAGGTACAGGGGGTTGGGGGAGGAATGCTTTCTTCTCCCCTCTCAATCTGTCAGCTCAGGTTAGTTTAGTTTGGGTTCAGTAAGGCTGGGTGGGACTGCACTTCAGAGAAAGAGCGAGAGAGTGCAAAAGAGAGGGAAGCTAGGGTGGGGACCACTCGAATTCCTCAAGTCACTCCTTTAATCCACCCAAAAGCAAATGCTGCCGGCTCCTGTGTACATTCCACAGCACGTGAAATGTCACGATCTCAGCTCTCTTTGTCCTCGGCCATCTCCTTGTTTAAACAGAGCTGTAGCTCGTCTCTCTGAGAATTGCTCACCACTTTTGCAGATCTTTTTCTGCTTGATTGAGTGCCCCAGGCCTCTTTCTCGGTCACTATGGAGCTCTGACCTACCCACCACTCAATAATTCATTCCCTGGTGCAGCTCCGCCAATGCTGAGTGTATAAGAAGCCCTCCAGGCTTCCTGTTTGCTGCTGTGAGGCTGTAACTGAGCCTGACTGTTGGGCAGCGTTGTATAGAACCGCTGTCTAACGCCCTTTATTGGTCCCTGTATGCAAATAACAGTTATTTTAGATGCTCGCTCCCTGTGGGGTCATTGATGGCATCACATGCAAGAGGGGATGAGGATGGAGGGGCTGCCTGCCCCTCTAGTTAAGGCTCCAGATGGCGGAGTACAATGCAGTGTATCCAGCCTGAGCTTGTGTTCACCCCCAGGCAGAGCTGGCTAGTCTCCCAGCTCTCTAGGAACATGCTGCAGCTGGAACATGAAACAGCAGCACCCTCTGATTTCAAAGTGTAGTTGGGTACAACCATTATTACACTGTGGATGTGCAGAGTCGATCAGATTCTTTATATGTTGCCAAGAAACAATTTTGTCAATTCCCATATGACCGGTTCTGCTTCTGAGAGGCATGAATCCTGATCTGGTGGAACGTATTTGTCTGTGTTCTCTGGTTGAGGTTTTCCTGATTTCTGAAGCAGAGGGCCGTTAACACTTTCCCATAGTGCCTTCAACTGTTTTTAATGTTGCCAGAGAAGCAAATTTTGTTGATCGGCTTTATAGTGTCATATACGATTGAAGGACGAGCAAACGGGACCCGAGAGTTACTGCATGGGATTGAAATAGTAGGAGGTTCATCGTGTTTGTTGCACAAGAACGGCTGATCTCAAATCTCCTTGGGGAAAAAATGTAGCCTTGGAGATAAAAGGTCTCTTTTTGTAAGAATACAAATATCTACAAGAACGATTGTTAATTAAGCTGATTACTGGAGCGAGTCCACTGGAGCTGCTGTAGTGTGGTGTATTTCACAACGCTCAAGTCTTCCATAACTGACCAAATGCCTACAACTGAGCCAGTAGCTTCAATGATTCTCTCTCTCTCTCTCTCTCTCTCTCGCTCTCTCTCGCTCTCTCTCTCTCTCTCTCTCTCTCTCTCGCTCTTTCTCGCTCTCTCTCTCTCGTATGTTCTCTTTTCTCCACCCTCCCCCTGTTTTCTCTTTTCCATTTTCATTCTGTTCTCCTCCCTTACATCTGCATGAGGGCTGGGGCTAAATCCTCCTCCCTCAATACAGTGATCAATACATTCTCATGCATCAACCTCTTTTCCTGGATACACAAAGAAACCCAGAGCCTCTTCCTCTTCTTCTTCTTCTTCTTCTTCTTCTTTTTATTTATTTTTTATTCTGTTCTGCTTTTCGAAAATGCAACGCTTTCGCACTGCTTGGAAATTCGATGGCTTTTCGCTGTAATATTTTCCAGCCCTTGAATTCATTCCCTTTTTTTCCCCTATATCCCTCGGATACCCCTGTTGCGGCACTGTTCTGGGGGAGGGGAGGGGTGTGGGTGGAAATGGGGGTAGGGAACGAAGAGGAAGGCCAGGTGTATATGTCGTGTTTGGGCTGAACAGCTGCCCAGCATGAAGCCTGTGCCGTTTTGTGCTCTCGTCCTCCCCCTCTCTGTTGCAGGATTTGGGCCGCAAACCCTCGGGTGGCGTGAGCGCATTGCATGTGATTGAGGACACTGCAGCGTGCATCTCACGTGGAAACAACACGGCTTCTGCTCAGGGGTTTAGGGGAGGGGGTTAGCGTAGGGAGGGTGAGTATTGAGGAGATAGAATTCTGTTTATTCAGCCCCCTCTGCCTCCCTCGTCTGTGTCCTCCTCGGTTCATTTGTGATCACTGAAGGCAAATGAAATCTCAGTTCCCTGAGTGCATGCGTGCTCGCAGTATGTCGGGGTCTTCATAAAGGAGGGAGCTTTAAAAGCATGAAGAAAAAGAGGGCATTTTCATTCCTCTCTCCTGCCTTTGTTCTCGGTGTATCCCTGCTTTTACTCCCAGCCCCCACCCCTGACGCCTGGACTTTCTCCCTGAGGCTCTCACTTCATCTCTCCCTCTCTGCACTCATGTCAGGAAGCACTGCAGGATGGCTTCCAGCCACAGCCTAATAATAACCCCCACTGCCATAAACAGAGACTCGAGTCCCCCATCAGGCCACTGCTTTCAGCTTGCAAGCATGCCGAGGGCATGTTAGCAAGCGGACAAACATGCAGGTTAAGTCCAGCTCCTTTTCACAGTTCCCTAAGCGAGCAGCCATATGCTTGTGCCAGGTTCTTTGCCATTCAGGAGGGCATCCGTGCCTCCGTCGACCATATGTGGGGAAACGTTGTTGATTCTCACCAATGAGAGACTGGAAAAAAAAAAGCTTGGCATATTCTCCCCGTTCTTTGCACACATAATGCATCGAATATACGATTAGCTCTATGTCTTACTATTCTCTCAGCTCCTAATGAGCTTCCAGGGTTTTTTTTTTTAGAGCAAATCAGCTTATGTGCAAAGCGTGTGAGGTTTTATTTTCCATCTCTGATACTTTGTGCATCATTAGTAACTATGAAGGTACAGGGTGAGGGTCAAGGTGAGGGTGGCTGCCCTACATTTGTGTATTCAGCAGCTTTGGGACTATTTAGGAGGACATCTGAAGGAGAAAGCCAGTCAGAGAGGAAGCCCTAGTTAATGTATGTAACATATTGAAAACATGCTCATGATTGAGAGCAACCTGATAGGAAGAATGAAATGTTTGCTCAGAGAAGGTTATCTGACATTGGGAGTGACATTCCCACCACGAGAAGAAAATGCATATCGTTTTGTTTTCAAATTGGCAAAACGAAACAGATGGATCTGGGTGCCGCAACATGACGCGTCCCCATTCCACAGAGGTATAATGCCACAATGTGGGCCTCCCTATAGTCCCCCTGTTTTTTCTGCACGCAGATGGGGGTGTCTCTTTACTCAGGGCGGTTGGGCGAATGATTGCTCGTTCAATGAGCTTAGGCTAGGGAAAGGAAGGGTGGTGGTGGTGGTGGTGGTGTGGGGGGGGGGGTTTGGTCTACTTCGCTTACAATTTCCATTCGCTTGCATTTTCTATTGAAAGCCAATAGCCGTGTCCTCGCCTGGAGATGGATTGCCGCACTAGAGCTAAGGTTTAATCAATAGGTCTTTTTAATTTGCCATCGATCCATGTTAAAAGCTACTGCTGCTGCTCTGTGTGTGTGTGTGTGTGTGTGTGTGTGTGTGTGTGTGTGTGTGTGT
>JAAIIK010000451.1:781467-801671 GCA_014706435.1 Silurus glanis | reverse complement strand
TGTGTGTGTGTGTGTGTGTGTGTGTGTGTGTGTGTGTGTGTGTGTGTGTGTGTGTGTGTGTGCGCGCACGTGTTTGTGAGTGTGGAACACCCAATGAAAGATGGTCTGTGCTTCGGGTTATTGACATTCTAGCCTGTTATTTCATTATTTAATTCTGGAAGAGATCCTAATGGAGCTAGCTAATAGATTGCGGTTGCTTTTTCCCCTTCCATCCTTCTGAATATATTTATAAATGAAATTAAAGCTGAGCAGGATAGTGCGGCCTGACGCTCGTAGAAGCGAAAAAAACCCCCAGGGTTTTCTTTACCAATAGGCACATCAACAAGGGGAAAATGCATTTAGAGAGGAGCTCCAGCGATGGGAACTGATAAGCAGTGGAATATATTTGCATGTGAAAGAAACACTCGAGTGTTTGCGTCTAGCCGAAAGTGTTGCCTTTTCCCCCGGTGGCTTCGGCTATATCTGCAGCCCAGTTTTGTCCTTGGAAATATCAAGGTCACATTCTTCTGAGCGATAAGGATGAGAGGAAGGACCTAAACAAGTCACGCACTTAAACGAGTCGCACTAATATCAGATCCTGCAGGCGAATGCAGGTGCGAGAGGCCAAGGCGCTCTGTTTACTGTTTGTTTATGAAGTGACGCTTCGTCTCAATGGTCTTTAAAAGACAGTCACAGCGAGTTTCACGCCACACCAGAAATCGTGGTGTAACAGTATATGCATCAGAGACCTGACTCTTAATTTCCTGTTCGTTTCCTCTGCAGGTGACCGACTGAGGCAGACGGAGAACCGGGCAACGCGTTGTAAGGTGGAGCGACTGCAGCTGCTCATGCAGCAGAAGCGGTTAAGGCGGAAGGCCAGGAGGGATTCCCGCGCTCCCTACCAGTGGCTCCCCAACCGCAAGGCCGGACGCAGTAACAGCAACAGCAGCATGTCCAGCGAAGGCTCGCTCGATCTGGACTTCGACGACTCGGTGTGGAAACCCGACGTCAAGGCTGACATGAAGTCCGAGTTCATCATGGCCTGAAACGACCATAAGTTCAAATCAGTGAATGGTGGTCCAAGAGATCCAGCAAGAGACAAAATGTTGTACAGGAATAATGTGAGACTGTAAGGCTGGTCATGACTGAGAGAAAAAACAACAACAATAACCCAGAAGCATCGTACACTTCCCTTCAAACAGACTTGTTTCACAAAGGAAGTTAAACTGACCTTTACCATGAATCCCTGTCAGCCTACGATCACAGACTGAACAAAAACTGTTGTGAGAAGTAAAATCACGAAAAGGAGCATAGCAGACTTCAAAGGTGTAGGGTATCTTCTTTATCTTTCTCCTTTTCCCAAGGAGAACACGAGGATGGAGACCCATCCAGGGCAACATGCAGCTATCACGAATACAGAAAACCCATGATTTATTATTATTATTTGTATTTTTTTTTTTTTTTTCTTCCCACAGGGGCATTCACAATTTTACGAGCCATGAAGCAGATCTTGAATGAGGGTTGATTTGTGTTTTAGTTTGTTTGTTTGTTTATTGCTTTTTATTACTATTAATCGATTTACTATTCTGAAACGAATATGTAGCATTACCCACATAGCATTCAGGTTTCTAATCTTATGGATGAGGAGGTTTTATTTGCACATATCTTTTTGATTTTCAATACAAGAAATGGTACAGTGCACGTTGAGCCTCGCGACGTTTTTGTTTTTCACACGCAGCTCGGTGTAGTGACGGGTTCAAAGCGGGAACGTGTCTAACCGAGTTTTCCTGTCGAATCCGAGACGGCGAGTTTATCGGAACATCCAGAGTTTCTTATTCCGTTGCTCGTTGTCCGGCACGGTCTCTTATTGTCTCTCTGCGCTCATGAGAAAATTGCTGATTAACATACCCTCAAGGCATTTGAGCCGATCCTTCCACTTGAGAAGTCTCCTGTCTTGTCTATGTGATGGTAGTCTCTTGAGAAAAACCTTTTGCAAATTGCTCTTAAGTGACGGCCTACTTAAATTACCCTCGTTTAAGCCCCTCGTTCTGTCTCGTTAGACGGAGAACGAGGAGAACAATAGGCCTACAGCCGCCATCTTCCCCCTGCTCGATAGTGCCTCACGGGTAGATGCACTAACATCCAATTAGGCCTTCCACAGACCCACAGGTCTGCTGCTACACAGGATTTTACTTTGCATGCAGATGTGTGAATTAGGCTCATTTTTTTGTATAAAAAAAATAGATATAATAAGAACACAGGTGCTTAAAAAATGCATGATTGAATTTGTATTTAAAAAAATATATATTTCTTGGGATTAGAAATGACGTTACATATCAGTGGCTAACCAAAACCCCAGGGCTGGACTTTTTTTTTTTTTTTTTTTTTTTCCCTTTATCCCCCCTACACACACCGTTAATGGATCATTCCGGGACTGTGATGAGCTTGGAGCAAACAAACTTTTCAGAAAAAAAAACAACCCCTAAGAGCCAACCAACCCTTGGAGCTGCAGTGATGTTGGACCAGCGTCTACCCCTACTGACTCGAGACAATAGTCAAGAATTATATTAAAAAAAAACAAAAAGTGAAAAGAAGACCACAATTGCACTCACTGAGTTTGCAATGAGATTACCTGCCTGAATGGAACCTAGTCTTTTTTCTTTTTTCTTTTTTTTTTTTTCAAGTGGCCTTACCTTTCACAGACATACACTTAGGGACTAGTGGACTAGATGGGGATTTTTTTGTCACTGTTGTTCTTGCTGTCTATTTTTTTTTTTGTGTGTGTGTGTGTGTGCGCGTATGTGTGCATTATTTTCACGCCATCATTTCCTTTAGTTATTTGGGCAACTCTAATTTCTTGAAGGTGGAGGCTCTAATATGTCAAGGCTTCTGTGCCTTAAAAATTGCCCTTTGGTTTAAAAAGGAGGAGGAAGAGGAGGAGGGGGTTCAAGAAGGTCCTTCAGCAAACGTATTATGAGCCCTGGTAGAATAATTTTTTATTCAGGAAAAGTATCTATATATTTAGCACTACCTGGATGTAAAGGCAAAATGGCTTCACATTTCACTAGTGTGCTCCATCATTTTGTTCTCCTTCATACCCTCACATGTTCTATCACCAAGAAGCTAAAAAGCAACAACAACAATTTTATAAAAAAAAAGAGAAAAAAAATCCCTCAACAACAATAAGAGATATTAATAATAAATAAAAAAGGGAAGGTCCAGCTGTAGCGCTGCAGCATCAAAGTGCCCCGAGGCCGAACGGATGTGTTCTTCAAGGACAAGTTGCTACATGCACTTCCTTCCTCCTCACACTTCAAAGGACAAAATGTCCCATTCAAAAGCATTTGAAGTTCCATATCTTTATGAAATATACTCTGTGTGTGCCTCACCTATATGTGAAATGACAAAAAAAAAAAAGAAAAAAGAAAAAAATTGAGCTAAGCTTGAGAGGTGGCTGTTAAATGGGGTCTGGATGGGGGGGTGGGGGGTGGGGGTGAGATGTGTTTGGGTGGGGGGTGCGGTGGGGTGGGGTGAGTTTCTAATCCAGTTTGTTGAAGTTCACATCATTTGAGTTGCCTGTTCTTTCTTGTAGCCAACAATTAAAGATAATAACAAGAGTCAGAAATACAATGTTCTAGCTATAGACCGGTGTAGCACATGTGTGACTGTATTAATTTATAAAAAACCAAAATGGTAACTGTGAATTATGTATTTCTTTGTGCATTTTTTTAACGTGGGAGAAGGTCGAAAACGGGGCGTGTGCCCTGAATTTTTTTTTTTGTGGAATATAATGGAAATAATCAAGTAAAAAAAAAAACAACGAAAGAAAGTATCTAAATATATTTTTTTCTTAAGCAATACATTTCAGTGTGACTTGTGATAGGACATTTTTCTTTTTTTAGGTAATAAATTTAAAGAAAGCATCCGCATGGTTCGTCTCGTTCGTTCAGAAGTTTCATCGCTTTGTATTTATTTTTCTACGAATCTAAACAGAGCACGAAGCACAAACCCTGTTAGAGATGTTCCACTAGATTTTGTGGAATTTCAAGTGTGTTAGTAAAGTCTGATGTCTGGTACTGATGTGAGAAAGTGAGGAGGCCTGGGGTGCAGTCAGTGTTCACATTCGTCATGGAACTCTATAGGGGGAGAGCTTCCAAGATCTCCAACCCATGGAAAGCAGACCTTTATGGAGCTTGCTTTGTGCCATGCTGGAACAGGTTTGGTTCAAGTTCAAGTGAAGGGAAAATCTACTATTTTGCTAAAGCATCCAAAGACGTTCTACACAATTGTGTGTGCAACTTTGTATTAACAGTTTTTGGAAGAACTGCAAATGGCTGGAAGATTTGGGTGTCCCAATACTTTTGCCATGTCAAGTATACAGATGCACTGCTCCACCAATGCATTAAACCCACTGATGTTGGATTTAATCAGCAGCGAATGAGTCGTGGTTTGATCAAAAGGGCAAGCAGATACACCTGAGCAACTACAGAACAAGGAAATACAACCAGGTGAACCAGTGAAAGGATCATGGATGCTCATCGTCAAATTCTCTGAACGGCCACGTGTATGTGCATCAATCACCTGGAGAAGCGCTGGCACCAGGATGCACTGTAGAAAAAAGGCAGTGTGAAGCTCTGGGTGATGTCCAGCTGAGAAAGTTCTGACAATCTTAGGATTGTGTTCTGTAGTGGTGGTGTCCTCTTTCTAAAGCTCCCTGCACATCCACACTGCAGGAACAGTTTGAGGAACATGCCCAAGGTCTTTGATTGGCTTCCAAAATTCCCCAATTCTCAATCTGATCGATGGGACATGCTGGAGAAAAACAAGTCCCATCTAAACAAGGCTTTACCCTGCAACCTGCAAGACTTAAATAATCTCCTGGTAATGTCTTGGTGTCAGATATCTCACACACCTTCAGAGGTCTTGTGTTCTCCAGGCCTTGACAGGTCCTAGCTATTTTAAGGAGGGGACCTACAATATATTAGACTGGTGGTTTTAATGTTATGGCGGATCAGTGTAGACTTTATTGGCTTAAAGCCAGGACAGAAGACCTGAAACATCTCGAAAGAGCTTTGCTGGTGTAGTCCATGTGATGAAAAAGATTTAATTCAGTTTTGAATTTTGAGAAGTTTATTGGAAAATGTTGGAATTAACACTGAGTAGGACCTCACTTTGCTCTTTGGTTCTGTGTGATGTGGATCCAACAAGGTGTTCCTTCACGATTCTGGTCCAAGATGAAGATTCCATCACATAATCGCTGCATCTAAGTATTCAGAACTGGTGCTTGGGAAGGTCACTGGAGAACTCGATGGCATGTTGACAGAAGTGTAGCATGCTGGAAATGTTCTATTTAAAATTGCATAAAGGGATGCAGAAGGTCAGCAGGAATGCTCAGACAGGCTGTGACATTCAAATGATGACTGGCATCCCAAAGTGCACCAAGAAAAGTCTTCACATTCCATTATAGCACCATCACCTGGTTCATACCATTAACTGTTAACATGAGGCAGGTTGGGTCAAATTATATGCACCTTGCAGAAGAAATTGACATTCATCACACCAGGCAACATCATCACCTATATGTTCCTGTGTATACACTAGCTTCAGATTCTTGTTCTTCATCTAACAACCTGGTGTGATCTTCTGGTCTTTTGCAGCTCATCTTCCTTAAATGCTCAGTGTGTTGTTCCTTCTTTTTCATTTTAATGTTGAGATGTTTTTCTCCTTTTGCCTTCTCGTCAGCTTGAAACCTGTGTAACCAACCTGTTCCTTTGGTTCCTCTGACCTTTTTCGTACCATTCTACAGTTATGTGGGAACCTCTCAGGCGATCAGCAGTTTCTAAAATACTCAAGCAGCCTGTTAGAAAGATCACAGAAAATAGTTTCCGCTGACCGTTTAAACGTCGGCACAATTCCTGCGCTCTCAGAATAAAACGTGTAGAGCGACACTAAAATGTTCCACTCCCCGTTATTGAGTTGAGCATAATGTAGAAAGGACAGAGCCTCAAATCGGGGGTGAGGGTTGGTACCTGACTATGAACATATTATTATTAATATTATTATTATTCAATTGCTCCAATCATGTGCATTCTGAATAAACCCACGTTTTTCTCAGCTACTATTTTAACCAGTAAAAGTAAAACATTCACAGCAGATCGAAGCGGAGTTTCCATCCATCTTTGTTTCAGTCACAGAGCTTTTATTAATACCTCCATCCATTAATAGCCCACCTTTAACATTTGTGAGCAAAACCAGACCTTCTGAGTACATGCTGTGAAAGTCTTGCAGCATAAACCCAACCCTGCAATCGACACACGCAATATCTGCTTAACAGGCAGGGTGAAAGGGCCACGCTCGTCAAGTTTCCAGTCATACTACGATTTCAGTTCAGCGAGTTTCCCAGAACAGACGGCCTGGTTCTGCAGCTTTGCATCTGCCTCCACATTTGGCTGCTGAGAAAAAAAAGAGAAAAAAAAAAAAAAAAACTTGCTGAAATCGAAACTAAGCGTTAGGGAAGAGAGACGTGCCTGTGGCTGAGGTCCTCGACCAGCAACAGCTCTGCATTGGCTAAACGGTTTGTGAGGTTCGTCCTTTTTTCCACACCGGTTGAGGCACAGCTGAGGGAGATCATGTGACTGACTTGTACGCAGATAGAAAACAGAAGGAAACAGTGTGAAGTTTGGTTGGTTTACATGTCGTGCTCTGGATGCTGTTTTTGTTTTTGTCAGTGAAATCACTTTTCTATAAAAAAAAGCATGGAACAAGAATGAGATAAAACACAAACGGGCATGAAAATAAACACTGCTGGAACGGTGTGATGCAGAACGATGTGATTCATGAGTTACACTTAACAACACCGAAAGTTCATTAGTTTCCTCGTCCAGATGTTTTCCCTTTTATACTGTGCTAAAATGGACATTATTGTAAGTAATACAAAAAAACTGTTTATTTATCTACATTTCCACACGATCACCTTTTAAATAGTCTCCATGCACAGTAACGCAGCTCCCAGTGTTCTTCTGGAACATGTCCTGGAAGTCTTCTTTTTCAAAGCATGTGAAACACCTCCTGCGATTCGCGCCGGAGCTCCATCTTCGGAAGGAGGGCAAAGTCGAAGCGGAGGAGCCGAATCTGGTGAGTAGGGTGGGTGTGGAAGTGAGATCATGTGACTCGAGCTTCTGACGATCATCATGCACGAGTTGCTGAATGGTTTTTCGGGGGTCAAGCTCGTTGAAGGTCTTCCCGATATCCAGTGATGTTTTTCCACTCTTGAAGCTCAAAACACCTCAAACGACTCGTATGTCAAACGTACGTCACGTCCAACGTCTCTGTGGCAGAATTCCACGTTTCATGCAGAATTCCACGTTTGCGAGTTGTTTCTAACTCGCTGTCCGTGATGAATTCGCAGACGTGGGAACGCACGCAGGTCAGAACAGCACCAGTTACACCATTAGTCTCCAAACCTTTTGATACCACCTCGTCTCTGACCAATCAGAGTCTATTATTCAACAGTACTGTGAAATAAATACCTTGCAATTGACACCAAAAAAAAAAGAAGATCCTCAGTGTGTCTATGCAGCTCAGTTTTGTGAGCACATTGTGTGTCAGTTCCCTGTGCATTTAAAAGGGAAGAATAGAAATCTGTTTGAAATATCACACGATCCTTATTTGTGCAGCTGCTTGAGCTGAAAGAACCTTTAATGCCATTTAGTTGTTTTTTTTCCACAGGATAACCCAGGATCTCCCTCATGCTGTTCCAGCTGTCTAACCATGTCAGTACAATACGACTGATAATCAAAAAAAAGGAGATACGGGCGAGTCTCTAAAGAGCCTGGATGTGCAAATTTCGCATGCAAACATGCAAAAGCTGCTCCATCCTCCCACCTGCAGTTTCCCACCACAACTTCGAGCGCACGTCGAGTTTGTTTATGAGTCGCACGCTCTATCTAGTAAAAGTGTGACCATACTGGCACCAGAAAGTATACAAGTGACCTTTAGCTAACATAGTGACAGCACTTCACCTTTATAGGGCTGTCAGCTTCCCTGCATGTTCTCACCCACAGAGCCGCGAGCATGCCTGAGAAATTAATAATCACCTCCTTTTGACCCAACACTTCTACTCGCATCTCATTTACCGGTCGTGACAACGAGACGCAACCTCGCTCGCCGTGTATCACGTGACGTGGTTCGGAGATGCCAGCATTAATTTGGTTCCCGATGGGCAGCCAAAAAACGATGAAATCTACAGGGTCAAGGCATCGCTTATGAACACATAGACGGGTTGACGTGCACCAGGGCTGGCGGCAGCAGTCGGCAAGGGTGGGTTTTGCCCACCCAAATTTGTGTCTTGCACAAACAATCAAATTTTATTTTTTATTATTTTAGCCGAAGGGACAAATCGCACCAAAAATCCAGCATGATTAAAACTTCTGATTGGGTGGCAGCCTACAGCCAATGAACAATGATAATTCTGTAACAGCCCAAACAAGCCCCTCCCTAACAAATGATCTTTTAACCGACATTACATTTTATTACACTTTATTTAACCGCCGCTACAACTTTACACGTGATGTATGTTTTTTTTTAAGCCTCTTAACAGAGACTAGTGCTGCTTGTGTCTGTAGCGATGCTGCTGCTAGCACATCAGAGGCTACGGCTAATTTCAGATTACCCTCCACCAGCCCTGCTCCTGCTTCGTCCTCAACAAGGGCTACAAAGCAAACCATCTCCTGTCTGTTTCAACCCCAGTGCAGGCGCTAAGCCATTTTAATAACGACCAAAACCCAGAAATTTCAGGTTGGTGTTGGTTATAAAAAAATAAAGTGAGATTTAATTTTAAATAATAATAATAAAATACTTTTTTAATAAAAACTGGCATTTGTAATGAATCGAAAAAAGGAAAAAAAAAAGGCAAAAGTTCTGTAAAAGTGGAAGGAAAAACTGTTTATTAAAGGTTCTGATTTTGTACTGAAGTTTAAAAAAAGACTTGATAATTTAATTTAGAATTTAAGTTCATTTTAGATCTAATCTGATCCAATAAAAACTAAATGTATGGAGTTTAAAGTTAAAATACCGTTAAAGTTTGGTTTTAGTTTGAATAACATTTTTCCTAATTTTGTAAACATTAGTTTTGGGGAGAACTGGATTAGGTGTTGGGCCACTACCACTGATTGCCCACCTAATATTTGTACCAGCCCACCTAAATATAATTGGCTAGAACCGGCCCTGGTGCGCCCCCCCCCCCCCCTGCAGACCTCCTGCAGACCTTCTGCAGACCTTCTGCAGACCTCCTGCTCTCAGCGTGTAGGAAAAGCAGATCTTGAGATAAGTTACGACGTGGACATTTTTATGTCCACGTCGTAACGCACACGCACTGAAACACTTCACTGGCACCTCAAACAGAAAAGAGAAAATCATCTAGAGAAAAAAAAATGTGATGATGTAATCATTCTGTCTGCATTAACGGGGTCAAGTTATAGCAGACGAATGTAGTTACTGGAAGCAAACATCTACAACGGTGGCACGATCGTCACCAATCCGCTCGTCTTTCAAAACAAATTCGTGACTGGTACAAAACTCGAAACTATTTCAGACTTGAGTAACAAAAACCTCACTTTACATGAGAGCCACACACATGACCAATAACAGTAGTGTCAAAGCTAGATGAGCTGAAATAGAGCATGGAGGACCTTTAATGATCAATGAAAGATGGATGGATGAGCTGTCCACAGCAGTATCTGTAAGGTTTCTCCCAGTTTCCTCTCCGAACCCAGTCGTGTCCTCAAACAAGTCTTGTTTTGAGTGGGATTCAATAGAGATGAGCAATAAATCATAATAAATCAGGTGACCAGTGAATATAAACTCTTTTTTAGGGATTTATTTAGTTGGTCTTGTTTTTATTTCCTCTACATTAGACTTCTGCACATTCATGTGTTTTGACCAACACAATTTATAGAAATCAGATATTTGCTTACAAAGAGTTACAGATAGGACTGTATAGAATAAATGTACTATACAGCCAAAGGTTTGTAGACCACCTGACCATAGGATTGCTATGTACCTATCTTTTGAATATTTCACATTTACTATCCATTTCATGTTTTAATGAGCTCCACTCTTCTGGGAAGATGTTTCACTAGATTCTTTGGCGATTTGTTCATCCACATGGGGTGTTAGTAAAGTCAGGTAGTGATGTAGGTGAGAAAGTGAGGAGGCCTGGAGTGCAGTCGGCGTTCACATTCATCCATTATAAAAAAGGGTTGAAGATCTAGAGCAGAAGATCTTCCACATCTTCCAACCCATGTACAGCTTTGTGCACAGGGGCGCATATTTATATTCATGTGGGCTTTTGTTTCTTTTTATCATTAAAGCCTATGAGAGTGTGGAGAAAAGGTAAGGGTTCACACACACACACACACACACACACACACACACACACACACACACACACACACACACACACACACACACACACAATGTACCAACTGTTATAAAGCTAAAAAATGTAGCTTAAGTTCTACATTATGAATTTCTCGGTGTCGCTTTACACAGAATCGGGTGTAACAGGGGACGTCCCTTGAGCTGATTGTACAGTACATACGATGCATATTTATACCTTCTGAACTTAAAGTGTTGAGCTGATGTGTGTTGGTGGACAGGAAACTGGGTGTGAAGACCCAGAGTGTGTATCTACTGATGTCTGTGATTTCCTTTGATTAGCCAAGCTGCTTCTGAAATGATCAAACTTTTACAGTAAAATCTTGAGCATTGTGTGTCTCAGTGTTTTACATATGTGGGGAAATTCTACCTTTGTTTTTTGGACTTTCAGAATTTTCCAATGGCAAGGCAGGGAGATGTTCTAGGGAAGGAATAACAAAAATAATAATAATAATAATAATTCTTGGAGTGGTGTGTTTAAACAGCGTTGCTGTTCATCATTTTCCCAAAAACAATATGTTCTGGTCTTCACTTTATACCAAACATGACAGTTTCCTGTTAATAGTTTACATGGGGTATTAGTGAAGTTAGGTGCTGATGTAGGTGAGAAAGAGAGGAGGCCAGTCTTTCATTTTTTCCTTTCTTTCAATTGTCATTTTCCAGAGAAACCAAAAAACTGCAAAGGCCTCCATATAAAAAGACTCAGTGCCGGTCTCAGATTTTTTTTTCCTTTAATAAAGTTAAAGAAATTGTTATTTTCCAGAAAGAAATGGAAATATCTTTGTATATAAAAAACCCTGAATAGCTACAGATTTACTTCTGACTGTAACATAGTGCTGAAAATGAACTTCCACCATACAATGTATTTAGTCTCTAACCCCCATGTAGATGTTTTTAGTTTTGTGAAAGAAAAAAATAAATAAAAGAAAAAATTGAATAATATATATATATATATATATATACAGTTATGGGGAAAATGCAAAGCATAAAACTGCTTGTCATATTTTATGAAAATTCTAATGAAAATAAAAATTGTATTATTAACATTTGTTAACATCAACAGTTTACATTTTTAAAACAATCTTAACTAAAATGCCTGCTCGGTTAAATATGATATAAAATTATATTTTATAATATTTTATAAAAATAAATCATGAATTTTTTATACAAATCATATAAATGTAATACACTTTTTTATTATATTGATTAATATGAGTAATCAACAAAACTGCCACAAATTAAATAGAATAAATAAAGTTAAATAAATGTAAAAATGTAATTATATAGTTTACATTTGTTAGACCCCATTTGGGTAGTACAGATGTGTGTATAAGTGGGTGTGTTTTTTACATGGAATATTTAATTTTCTAAAGATATGATCTACTTAACTGTTACTTTAACAAATGTCTTAATTTAACGCTAGCGAGGAGCCACAGTGACACTGCGCTAACTCTAGTTACTTCATACCCCTGGCATTGCTGTGCATGTTTACAAGTTTAATAATTAATTTTAAAAGATGCGCTCGAAGTCAGAGGCGGAGACTAAACAAATAAAACAAATCATAAAAAGGATTGCAGTTGGTATATAAAAGCCCTGTGCTGAAACATTTCTCTATCAACACGTGTACTGTTACAGCCCTAATATATACTATTTATATTATTTGACTATATGGACACCCCGCTTTTTCAACCATATGTGGTTCTTCAAACTGTTAACACAAAGTTGGAGGAACATAATTGTTTAGGAGGTCTTTGGATGTGGTTGCAAACCTGTTCCAGCATGACAAAGCTCCTGTGCACAAAGCAAGCTCCATGAAGAACCTTACTGACTGCACCCCAGGCCTCCTCACCTTCTCACCTCACATCAGTCACATCAGTCCCTGACTTTACTAACACACTTATCGATGAATGAAACTCCACAAAATCTAGTGGAACATCTTCCCAGAAGACTGGAGCTCATTATAACAGTAAATGGTGTCCACAAATCTTTGGCCATATATATATATATCTATATCTATAAACCCATGTAGACAAAAGCAGGATCTGTGGATCCACCCCTTTTATGGAAGTGTGTAAAGAGCAGCACTGAGCTGAACTAAAGAGAACACACAGAGAGAAAACTGAATGAACACAGGAAACCTCACATGAGCAGGAAGTGGCCGCTGCTGCTATGGTAACCCACCGAAAGCAGGAGCCCTGGTGGAGCCGCAGCGAATCGTCCTCTTTTGACGTCATTTCGCGCTCAGGGTGAAGAAGACCGAGCAGCTGCTGGGGACATAAAATAAACACACAGAAAGGGATGAACTTTAGAAAGCACAGAAACATCACATGACTTTCTCAGAAGCTTTTTTTTTAGAGAAAGCAAACTTCCCCTTTTATTAAAAACAATATTTACGAATATTAGAATATTTGATAGCATTTCAGCTGCACGTATAACACGGCTATAAGACAACGGCGGTTCAAAACCACAGCTCACGACAAGACAACAATGACATTTAAAAGGTCGGGGTTCTTTTCTGCTCCGGCTGCAGGTTTTGTAATGAGAAAGAAAGCTGTGGATGATGAGACACGCTCTTCAGAGAGATGCAGCAGGTTTTCCATTTACGGCTCTCAGTAGTAGTGCAGTGTTTTCTGACTAATTGTGTTTAGCTGCATGTGAGATGAGACACAGGAGACACAGGAGAAGACACACTCGTGCATTCACGATCACTGTACTATCCCTTTTGTTTTTTATGAACATTTGATGTTGGTCATGAGGATGTGAAAGGTCTGACATTGGTGACACTCTGCACCGAGTAAACACACGTCTGAAAAATCAGACCGGCGCCTGATGTCTGGGAAGCTGTTGACATACGTTGGGCTTTTTGAGATATCACACACACGAGTCAATATGTACAAATTTGCCTGCGTATCTGAGCTGAGATTAACTCATGGAATAACCAGGCAGTGGATGACTTCAGACTCCCAGATGGGGTCTTGATGTTCCTTTCCATTCCTTTTGTACTTTAACACACGGTGAATCAATTAAATCAGCTTTTCACCTCTTGAAAATATAAAGAAGGCCATGCAGGTAAAATCTTGCAGGTAAAAAAAAAAAGCCAATGCACTATGTGCTCTCCAGGACGAAAACATGAGGATCTCCACCAACCTGCTTCCTCCTACAGCGCGTTTCCTTTTTAACTTTCACTTCTGATTTTACGTCTCTATATTATAATCAACCTTCACATGTTTTGTTTTTCAATGTTTATTTCGTTTGTGACCTACTTTGAAGGAACGCCTTAGGAAAGCATGCTCTCGGTGTGATCCGATTGTGCATGGTGGGATCAGTCGTGAACCCCGGAGAGATGTCCCTCACTCCAATCTGGAAACCCACGCTGAGCTCGGAGCTTAAATCAATAGGGATTTGAGTGGCAGGGTTTTTGGGGGCAGGTGCAGGCTTGGATGAAGGTCTTCAGACTCTGGAGACGCATGTGTGTGTGTGTATGTGTGTGTGTGTGTGACCTGTAAGATCTCACCAGTGAGATTTGGTATGTATTGGCCCATGAGGCCAATCGAACGCAAAACGTCAATTTTACGGTAAGAATTTGCATTTGACCGCAATAAGCCCTGGACGTACACAAACACGACGTGTGACGCAGCGATCCGTGGGTCAGTTTACATACCTGCAGTGAAATTTCTTTATGATTCAATGATTTATATTTATATATATTTATGTATATAAATATATAGACGTGATTCATGAACAGAATAGTCCTTTCTGTAAACTCCATCCGCCCTGTATGATATTGCAATGACAGCCGGGGTGTGTTTGATTTTCAGACGGAGTCATGCTCGCTGTACAGTCAGTGGTTTGTATTTGAAGTCATTTCTGGTAAACATCACATCACGCCAACTTCACAGGAACATCAGCCCTGTCATTTCAGCCAAGAAGCTGATCGAGCGTTCAGGGCCAGTTCAGTTTCACATTTACACACACACACACACACACACACACACACACACACACACACACACAGTGACATGCAGATTTCTATGTGGATGTTGCCACATATGCATGCACACACACACACACACACACACACACACACACACACACAAACACACTGCAGACACATTATTCTAACACCGACAATAAGTTACCAAGAACTGAAACAGTCCTGGTGTAAATGGAAAGAAGTGAAATAAAACAGAAGGATGTTTATGTCGTATGTCTATGTGTGAAGAAAAAAACGTCAATAATTAGGACTTAGATGATCCACGTTCCATTTCCAGTCATATGTTTGACGTTTTATCTGTTATATACATCAGACGCCCTACATTGGGGTCTCATTTACACCATTACTGGTGTTGAAAACCTGTAGTGGAGATCACTTTATAATATCACCAAGGCCAAAGCACACAACTGTTGAATTCTTAAATCTAATAAGTCAAAAGAAGATATTTTGTTTTCTATAACATCAAGTCTGACACAAGCTCCGGTTTTATTTCATAAAAGTATCTGGACACCTGACTTTCCCACCCATATGTAGGTGTTCTCCAAACTGTTACCACAAACCTGGAAGCACACAATTGTATCAGTCGTCATCTAAATGTTCCCTTCAGTTGAACTAGGAGACCCAAACATGTTCCAGCATGACAATGCTCCTGTGCACAAAGCCAGCTCCATGAAGATCTGCTTTAGATGGGTTGGAAGTTGAGGAAGACCTCCTGCTATACCCTATAGAACATGATGAATGTTAACGATGACTGCACCCCAGACCTTCATCCATACCTGACTTTACTAACACTCTTGTAGCTGAATGAATCTGGTGGAACATCTTCCAAGAAGAGTGGAGCTTCTTATAACAGCAAAATGGGACTAAATGTGGAATGAGATGAAAACATGTATGATCAAGTGGATCAGATAGATAGATAGATAGATAGATAGATAGATAGATAGATAGATAGATAGATAGATAGAAAGATAGATAGATAGATAGATAGATAGATAGATAGATAGATAGATAGATAGATAGATAGATAGATCAAGGGGGAAAAAATCAACAGAAGATTCTAATGATGTCACACCCCAGTCTGTACAGTTCAGTGTTTTTCTGTAAGAACAAACTGGGACCAGGAAGGATTGTTCTCCAGTTCAGCTCCAGCATGGTTACCAGATATCTCAGTGCTAATATGTGAGCATTCTGATCTTGCGGCTCTCTGTAAGACCTTCCCATACTGAGAATTCCTAATTCTCGAAGCTCATTTAGCATTAATCCTCTACCCCAGACAACACACACACAGCATGCTAATCGCTAGAATTTACTGTGCAGCGATCTACAAATCACAGAGCAGTGCGCCAGCTCCTTCAGATCGATCCAGGTCGAATTCAATTTGTAAGATATTATGTATTGATTGGTGCACACTGGCCACTGAGAGAGAGAGAGAGAGAGAGAGAGAGAGAGAGAGAGAGAGAGAGAGAGAGAGAGAGAGAGCACGGATGAGTAATCCTTTGACCGCCACATGCTACTTTTATGATTATCAGGTTATTCCCTCATACTAAACTACTACATCACAAAAAAAATGTATGTTATTTGTCCATGGACTGCTAGAAAACCTTCTCCGAGCGTGATAGCGGCTTGTACGCAGCTTTGTACGCACGCACGCACGTGTGCACAATATGTCCTAAAGACAAATGATAGTAGACACACAGTTGTGTTTCCAGCCCTGTAGAAGCGAGTAACGAGCGCTTCACACCCATACGACCCGATTACAGCCCGCTGGATTAATGTGTTTTTATGATGGAATCTGAGAAGGACGGACCTCCCACACATTTCTAAGAGAATAACATTTAGCCAAGATGCAGGCCCTAAATCTGCCCGATCGATATCGCTCTACCAGCAGGCGCTCTTTCATACACGTGAGTAAATCATTCAAATGAGATGAGTTGAAATATGGAGCGAGTGAAAAAGAGTTAAATCTGCGGAATCTATTACTGATATTTTTCCCCACAAACAGGGAACGGTTCCATATATCGTAAGATTGGACCAGGAGAAGGCGATATGTAGGTCAGACATTACATGAACATGAAACATTGATATCGCAGGTCATAAACTCATGGAGAAGTTTTGTGGAATGGCTGGTTAATAATAGTATTCTAATATAAATCAATTATACCACAATATCATATTTAGTGCTGACAAAAAGTAAATATCATTCTCTATATTATAACCTGCTTAGTGTTAATACTGAATTGTGATTGGCTGGAAGTTCAGGTGTGTATAGTGGATTGTGATTGGCTGGAAGGAGTTCAGGTGTAAATAGTGGATTGTGATTGGCTGGAAGGAGTTCAGGTGTAAATAGTGGATTGTGATTGGCTGGAAGGAGTTCAGGTGTGAATAGAGGATTGTGATTGGCTGGAAGGAGTTCAGATGTGAATAGTGGATTGTGATTGGCTGGAAGTTCAGGTGTGAATAGAGGATTGTGATTGGCTGGAAGGAGTTCTGGTGTGAGTTCAGAGTGTTGGTAGTTTGTGTTTGTCAGTTGAATTTAAATGAATGTTCTGCTTATAAACACCTGTAACCATAGTAACATCCAGTTCCATCCAGAGTGAGATTGTGATTGCACATGTTTGTACTAATGACCTCACTGAGCTCCATGCAGGAGTTTTGCTTGTGGAGGAACTTCTATGGTGAACACAGAGATTTCCATAAACAGAGGCACAAGATGAGTTTGATAAACTGGAGAAGAAAATAGAACGAAAAACAGCACCAGGAGTTACACCAAAATCTTCATTATTGATCTTCTGGCACTACTTTATCTCTGTGTGTGATTCGGAGCAGCAGGATTGTAGATGTAATGAGGCGAATATAAAATATTGAAAGCGTTATTTTGATCCATTCAGTCAGTTTTTCTCTGCAAACATCAATAACAGCTTGAACTCCTCAATGTTGGGAAGTGACCATGGAATAAGGTGATGATTTAAAAAGTTTAATTTCTAAACTAAATGTACAGTAGCTTGAGAGTCACAGTACATAAGCACACTGTAATGATTTATAACCCCACTGTTCACTTTGACTCACATGGGTCTTAGTTCCACTCTGAATCTGGTTTCCTCTCATCAAAAAACTGGAGTGAATTGAGACTGACATCGACAAGCAAATAAAAATAAACTAAATGATACAGATATCATTTTTGTGTCCACTGTGGAGATGTTATTAAAGCTGTTTTAATATTTAATGACAAATATTGACACCAGATTAATGACCATCTTGAGTAATGATGTTGTTAACATGAACCGTTTTGATGAAAACACTTCTGTTTGTATTCATGTTACCATGAGTAGCTTTGTTTGTTTCTACAGAAGGAAGTAAATCATTCACAAAGCTGAAGATTAGCCATCAAACAATAGCGTCTGGACTGTTTCAAGCTAACGTAGCTAACGGAAAGCAGATGCGATGCCTGGCAGGTGGACGGACAGGGCCTAACTCTCATGATGGAGTACTCAGGTCTGGTGTCAGAAGCTCCAGATCTGACCTTCCGAGCTTTTTGTTTTAAAGTAGCCTCACCTCTGCAGGGGCAAGATGGATGGGCTTTTAAGCTCATTAGCCCTGCAGCTTTATTTGAGAGTGGTGGTGGTGGAGGGGTGATCATCTGTTTGCTGCTGCCTGGGCTCTGAATTAGGGCCCCTTTTAGGGTCCTTAAGCATCAAGCGGAGACTCTTGTGAGCGATAAAGACGTGCCTGAGACTTCCATCGTCTGAAATAGGGCGAAATATTACATACGCCTGTAACAAACGAGTGGAAGCACAAGGACATACAAAGGAAAAGATAAAAAATCTTCCAACAAAAATGTTCCTTTTATTAGTGTTTTGCTTTGTATTGTTTTGCTTTGTTTTATTAACACCACTAGAGCTGTGAATTCTCTGGGACATTGTGTCTGTTTCTTTGTTTGCCTTTTGTTTCTCTTTAAAGGCCAAAATCAACCTCGTTTCTCTACGACCTTCGATTCCCCACACATTGCATCTCACACCATGGCTACTCTTACAAAATATCCAAATGTCATGAAATGTTATGATGCTGCTCCACAAACCAATCGTTTATCAATCAATCCGTATCAGACATCCATCCATGTTCCATAAGAATAAAAAAACTGCTAAAGACATGCTCTTTATTATCTCAGGATTTACGGCGCTGGAATACGATTTCCATCAGACACTTCACCATCACCATGTCACTGATCGTTCCTTGTGATCTTGTGTCACGTGGTGATACGTCTCACCTTTCACAGCACTTTTAGTTTCCCATTTGTCTTCCATGGTTGTGGTCGTTTTAGATCATGCGTAGGTTTTTTGTTTCTTCTTTGTTTTATAAATCATCTGCACTTGAACCTTATTATTATGTCACACTCGTGTTGTTCTTAAAAGATTTACATCTACAGAGGCTGTTTTGTTGTTTTTGAGGGACAGATTTCCTTTGACCCAACAAATCTATAAAGGTCCAGAAAATCCTCCCTTAGCATGAAGAACAGCTTTGCACTCTCTCACCACACTTTGCCGTGTCTCTTGCTAAACTCTTCAGAGATGTTCTTCACTAGATGGAGATTTCGTTCTTTTCTTGTGATGCAGTTCATCTCAGAGCAGTTCAGTAGGATTGAGGTGCGGTGACTGGACAGGTGGTTCCATAATAGATATCACTCCAGACGACTCTCTAAAAAACACGTACAGAATTTGGTCATCGTCTTGTTGTACGGTGAAGTCGGTTCCTATGAGCCGCAGTCCAGACGGAACTGCATGGTGAAGTATGGATGCCTTGTTGGTTCAGGATTCCTTTAACTTTCCGGAACCTTCACTACTCCAATGCAACCCCATGTGTGAGTGTGAGGGTGAGGGAGTCTGATCACATCTTCTCTCCATCTTACACAAGTTCTTCTGTTAGAGACAAAAACGTCCCATTTGGACTCCACAGAACTTTAATAGAATCTAAAAGAACATGCATGTGTCTCACAAACCATAAAAGAGCCCAAAAAGTTCCACACTTTTCACAATTTATTTATTAAACACATTTTATACATTTAAAATGCTTTACAGTGTGAAGTAAAAATAAAATAAAGGCAAATCTTTATATTTAAATAAATTAAAGAAAGAAAACTTTTAAAAAATAAATAACACAAAAGTACACTAATGTGTAATGCGCAAGTCAAAGGAATCAAGTGAAAGTCTAAAACAAAAAAATATTTTTTTCCCCAGGATTGTTTACGGTTGGTGTTCATATCTTTTTTTTCTTTCTTCTCTTTAATGTTTAATGTTTGCTGTAGTTTGCCTGTAGCTTTACTCATTTCACTGACATCTGTACATATGACAAACACACTTGAAAATTTGGAACTTTTGTTGCTTCATGTTTTCTTTCATCTTAAGGTGGAGATCAGCACTGTTCCTTTTTTGACGTTTCGGTTCTTTCGTCATTTAAAGAACCCTGCCAGCCTTAAGACGGAGGAGGTGGTGGTTAAGAAGAAAAACAGTCATAGCCCACAGTCCCTCCACTCCATCACAACAAGAGACAGGAAGTAAACAGTGTCCTGGCATTGTCAGACTGCAAGCGAAAATCCTCTTTAGGTTTTGTTTTTGATGATCTGACTCAGCAGGGATATCCTCAGACAGGAAGAACAGCTGTGATATTGAAAACCTATTGTTTCTACGTATCTTTGTTTCAATGCAGTCAACCTTTACGTTTTTGCCGGTTGAATTGCAAAAGATTAAAAGCATCACACACACACACACACACACACACACACACACACACACACACACAC
>JAAIIK010000451.1:740692-752191 GCA_014706435.1 Silurus glanis | reverse complement strand
TTAAGGAGAGGAATGTGGAAGGGCAGATGGTGGTAGATTTTGCTAAAAGGATGGAAATGGCAGTGGTGAATACGTATTTTAAGAAGAAGGAGGATCATAGAGTGACGTATAAGAGTGGAGGAAGGTGCACACAGGTGGATTATGTTCTGTGTAGGAGATGCAACCTGAAGGAGATTGGAGACTGTAAGGTGTTGGCAGGGGACAGTGTAGCTAGACAGCATCGGATGGTGGTCTGTAGGATGGTTTTGGAGGCGAAGAAGAAGAGGAGGAAAGTAAGGATTGAAAGAAGAATAAGATGGTGGAAACTGAAGGAGGAAGAGTGTAGTGTGAGGTTCAGGGAAGAGGTCAGACAGGGGCTTGGTGGTGGTGAAGAGGTGCCGGATGATTGGGCAACTACTGCAGGAGTGATGAGGGAGGCAGCTAGAAACATACTTGGTGTGACATCTGGAAATAGAAAGCAAGACAAGGAGACGTGGTGGTGGAATGAGGAAGTGCAGGAGAGCATTAGGGGAAAGAGGTTGGCAAAACAGAAGTGGGATCGACAGAGTGATGAGAAAAGTAGGCAGGAGTACAAGGAGATGCGGCAGCAGGTAAAAAGGGATGTGGCGAAAGCCAAGGAAAAGGCATATGAGGAGCTGTATGAGAGGTTGGACACTAAGGAAGGAGAAAAGGATTTATACCGATTGGCCAGGCAGAGGGACCGAGCTGGGAAGGATGTACTGCAAGTTAGAGCAATAAAGGATGGAGAGGGAAATGTGTTGACTAGTGAGGAGAGTGTGCTGAGAAGATGGAGGGAGTATTTTGAGCAGCTGATGAATGAGGAAAATCAGAGAGAGAGAAGGTTGGAGGATGTGGAGTTGGTGAAGCAGGATGTAGATAGGATTAGTAAGGAGGAAGTGAGAGCAGCGATTAAGAGGATGAAGAATGGAAAGTCGGTTGGACCAGATGACATACCGGTAGAAGCGTGGAGATGTTTAGGAGAGATGGCAGTGGAGTTTTTAACCAGATTGTTTAACAAGATTCTGGAAGGTGAGTGGATGCCTGAGGAATGGAGAAGGAGTGTGCTGGTACCGATCTTTAAGCATAAGGGAGATGTGCAGACCTGCAGTAACTACAGGGGAATTAAGTTGATCAGTCACACCATGAAGTTATGGGAAAGAGTAGTGGAAGCCAGGCTGAGAGAAGAGGTGACCATCTGTGAGCAACAGTATGGTTTCATGCCGAGGAAGAGCACCACAGATGCCTTATTTGCTTTGAGGATGTTGATGGAGAAGTATAGAGAAGGACAGAAGGAATTGCATTGTGTATTTGTGGATTTAGAGAAAGCGTACGACAGGGTGCCGAGAGAGGAGTTGTGGTATTGTATGAGGAAGTCAGGTGTGTCAGAGAAGTATGTGAGGGTGGTGCAGGACATGTATGAGGACAGTGTGACGGCAGTGAAGTGTGCAGTAGGTACGACAGACTGGTTTAGGGTGAAGGTTGGACTGCATCAAGGATCGGCCCTGAGCCCTTTCCTGTTTGCAGTGGTGATGGACAGGTTGACGGACGAGGTCAGACAGGAGTCTCCCTGGACTATGATGTTTGCAGATGATATTGTGATTTGTGGTGAGAGTAGAGAGCAGGTTGAGAAGAGCCTGGAGAGGTGGAGATATGCGCTGGAGAGAAGGGGAATGAAAGTCAGTAGGAGTAAGACAGAGTACATGTGTGTGAATGAGAGGGAGGGCAGTGGAGTGATGCGGTTGCAGGGAGAAGAGGTGGAGAAGGTGGAGGAGTTCAGGTACCTGGGGTCAACAGTGCAAAGTAATGGGGAGTGTGCTAGAGAAGTAAAGAAAAGAGTGCAGGCAGGGTGGAGTGGGTGGAGAAGAGTGACAGGAGTGATTTGTGATAGTAGGGTATCTGCAAGAATGAAAGGGAAAGTTTATAGGACTGTGGTGAGACCTGCGATGTTGTATGGATTAGAGACAGTGGCATTGAGTAAAAGACAGGAGGTGGAGCTGGAGGTAGCAGAGCTGAAGATGTTAAGGTTTTCGTTGGGAGTGACGAGGATGGACAAGATTAGAAATGAGTTTATTAGAGGGACAGCACATGTAGGATGTTTTGGTGACAAGGTGAGGGAGGCGAGATTGAGATGGTTTGGACATGTGCAGAGAAGGGACATGAATTATATTGGTAGAAAAATGCTGAAGATGGAGCCACCAGGTAGGAGGAAAAGAGGAAGGCCAAGGAGGAGGTTCATGGATGTGGTGAGGGAAGACATGCAGGTAGTTGGTGTGAAAGAGGCAGATGTAGAGGACAGGGTGGTACGGAGACGGATGATCCGCTGTGGCGACCCCTAATGGGAGCAGCCGAAAGAAGAAGAAGAAGAATAAAAAATTACTACAGATTTTTCAGATGTGCAACATCTGTAATTGTTTACATTTTAATGCCAGCGTTTTCTTTGAGTGAATTCTTTTGGAAGGAGTCTCCAGTTTCAGGACTTTTATTTTGGTAACATGACTTCATACATTATTTTTTTTACATTTTTGTCTAATTAACTTAAAGTGTGGGAAAAGAATTGGTGATAATTCATTTAATGGATGTTCCACAACATTAAATGTAACCCTAATCAGATAAAAATGAATGCTACACAATAAAACACTTTGATGTTTCAGGTCTCGTTGAAAACAATGTTGATTATTTTTTTATATAAAATGAATATATACAGTAATATATTGTTTTATTCTTTATATAACATTTCTGCATTGTATTAGAAACATCAGCATTCTGAAACCTTCCTCTGACCTACAGGCGTTCGCTGATGTGACGCTGTGGTGTGACTTATTCTGACTCGACATCACAAATTAGATTCGATTAGTTCAAACTTTATTGTCATTGAGCAAGGTACATGTACAGAGCCAATGGAATGCAGTTCACATCTAACCAGAAGTGCATTAGTGGCCTGTTTACAATAAATGAATATCAGTGTGATAAATGAGGGTGTGGGTTTCATATATACAGGGATGAGGGTGAATAATGTACAGAAGATGCAGTAGGTAATATTATATGGTATATACAGTAATAGTCCATGGTTGGGGTGAGAGGGATCTTTGATGATGCCCCTCACCCTTTGCAGACAGCGTTTATTGCAAATGTTCTTCACGGTGGGAAGCTGAGTGCAGATGATTGGTTGGGCAGTTTTCACCACCCTCTGAAGGGCTTCACGGTCCGAAGCAGTGCAGCTGCTGTTCCACTCTGAGATGCAGTTAGTGAGGATGCTCTCAATGGCACAACGGTAAGAGTTCTCCAGTATCTTGTAGCACAGACGGGACTTTTTAAGTCTCCTCAAGAAATACAGGTGCTGTTGTGCCTTTCTGATCAGGAGTTCAGAGACCAGGTGAGATCCTCAGAGATGTGGACTCCAAGGAACTTCGTTGATGTGAATGGGAGCGTGAGTGTGATTGCCGGTTTGTCTAAAATCCACAATGCTCTCTTTCGTCTTTTTGGTGTTGAGTTCCAGGTTATTGTCCTCACACCAGGCTACTAGGTGTTGGATCTCCTCCCTGTAATCAGGCCCACCACCGTGGGGTCATCTGCGAACCTAACGATTGAGGCATAGGCAGGTACGCAGTCATAGGTGAAAAGAGAGTATAGAAGAATACACATCCCTGAGGAACCCCAGTGCTGAGGGTAAGATTTGAGGAGGTGACTGTGTTCAGTTGGACAGACTGTGGTCTGTTCATAAGGAAGTCCAGGGTCCAGTTGAAGAGATGTGTGCTGATGTCAAGCTGTTTCAGCTTCACGATTAGCTTGGAGGGGCTACAGTGTCGGGGTTGTCCAGGTGAGTCAGGGCAGAATGAAGCACTGTGGAAATGGCGTCCTCAGTTGTCCAGTTCGGGCGATTGGCAAATTAGTATTGGTCCAGAGTGGGAGGCAGACAGGCTTTAAGGTGGGTGAGGACCAGTCTTTTGAAGCCCTTTGCGATGACAGGGGTGAGTGCGATGGGACGAATGTCACCCAGTTCTGTAGCAGCGGAGTGCTCTGACAGTTGCTTGGGCCAAGGACAGATTGAAGATGCTGCTCCAAGCATGGTTTGAGTACACGGCCAGGGATGCTTTCCATGCATTCACCCTGCCCAGGGTAGCACACACTTCAGAGGGGGAGAGTGTGAGTGGCTGCTCACCTGGTAATAGCTCTGCCTTGAGCATGGGCTTCATGTTCCCCTTTTCAAAACGAGCATAGAAGAGGTTGACCCTAACCCTAACCCTAACCCTTGCCACATGCGTCGGGGGTCAGCAGAGTAGAAGTGCTCCTCAATCTGCTGTTTGTATGCATGATTGAGTTTGTAGATTCCCCTCAAGTCTCCAGACATGAAGGCTGTGTTGCGTGCTTTAAGCAGAAGACGGACCTCCCGGTTCATCCAGGGCTTTTGATTGGGGAACACTATGATGTTCTTTTGTGTGGTCACCTGATCCACACACCTGTTGATGTGGTCAAGAACAGAGTTGGTGTAGATGTTGGTGACCGAGTCAGTGGTGGCCTGTGCCGCAAATTCACTGCAGTCTGTGTGTGAGAACTTCTGCTGTAGAGAAGCATCAGCCAAACTTGATTATTACTCCTTTAACAAGACTGTAAGCCAAACGTGTTGGAACACCTGAGGTTCTCAGCCATATGTGGTTCTTCACCAAACTGTTGGCACAAAGTTATACACACAATTTTGTATACCTTCTTTGGATGCTGTCGCATAAATGCCCCTGATCAGAAAGTCACCTCCTTGAAGATACACTTTAAATGGGATCGAGTGAAAGATCTCCTGCTATAGAGTAATGGTGACTATATATCTATCTAAATATCTAAATATATATATATATATATATGTGTGCAACCCCAATTCCAAAAAAGTTGGGACACTGTGTAAAATGTAAATAAAAACAGAATGCAATGATTTCAAATCTCATAAACCCATATTTATTTACAATAGAAAACTTATAATTTTTTATAAGGAAATATAGCTGAGGAAATGAACCATTTTAAGGAAAAAAAAATAATAATTTTTAATTTGATGGCTGAAAGACATTTAAAAAAAAGTTGGGACGGGGCATCAAAGGTTTTTGGTGCATGATGAAACACAAAATCCAACAAAGGATACTCAGAACTGTTGAGCAGCTAGAATCCTATATCAGACACATATAGTCATATATGATACATATGGTACAACATTCCACAGTGGTCTACCTGTTTTTCTTTAAAATGTTATAAATTCTCCCTTTTATTGTGAATAGAATATGGATTTATGAGATTTGCAGATGATTGCATTCGGCTTTTATTTACATTTTACACAGCCTTACAACTTTTTCGTATATATATTCTGTATATATTAATTTTCATATAATCTCTAATTTGAGCAAAACCAAAACCGGAACTGTAGCATCCAGAAACCTGTGATACAAAGATGTTTCACGAAGACGTGACTCTACATCCATTTTTTTCACTCGACATCACAAAAGTGCATACAAACCCGATTCCAAAAAAGTTGGGACACTGTACAAATTGTGAATAAAAAAGGAATGCAATAATTTACAAATCTCATAAACTTATATTTTATTCACAATAGAATATAGATAACATATCAAATGTTGAAAGTGAGACATTTTGAAATGTCATGCCAAATATTGACTCATTTTGGATTTCATGAGATCTACACATTCCAAAAAAGTTGGGGCAGGTAGCAATAAGAGGCCGGAAAAGTTAAATGTACATATTAGGAACAGCTGGAGGACCAATTTGCAACTTATTAGATCAATTGGCAACATGATTGGGTATAAAAAGAGCCTCTCAGAGTGGCAGTGTCTCTCAGAAGTCAAGATGGGCAGAGGATCACCAATTCCCCCAATGCTAAGGGTCAAGGCCGGAAAACCATACTGGATGCCGTGATCTTTGGGCCCTTAGACGGCACTGCATCACATACAGGAATGCTACTGTAATGGAAATCACAACATGGGATCAGGAATACTTCCAGAAAACATTGTCGGTAAACACAATCCACCGTGCCATTCGCCGTCGCCGACTAAAACTCTATAGGTCAAAAAAGAAGCAATATCTAAACATGATCCAGAAGCTCAGGCGTTTTCTCAGGGCCAAGGCTCATTTAAAATGGACTGTGGCAAAGTGGAAAAATCAAGTCAAGTCAAGTCAAGTTTATTTCTATAGCGCTTTTCACAACAGACATTGTCTCAAAGCAGCTTTACAGAAATCAACAGTAAAGGTGAATGGTGTGCATTTATCCCTGATGAGCAGCCGTGGCGACTGTGGCAAGGAAAAACTCCCTTAAACTGTTCTGTGGTCAGACGAATCAAAAATTGAAGTTCTTTTTGGAAAACTGGGACGCCATATCATCTGGACTAAAGAGGATAAGGACAACCCAAGTTGTCCTTACACATCTGGAAAGGCATCATCAATGCTGAAAGGTATATCCAAGTTCTAGAACAACATATGCTCCCATCCAGACGTCGTCTCTTTCAGGGAAGACCTTGTATTTTCCAACATGACAATGCCAGACCACATACTGCATCAATTACAACATCATGGCTGTGTAGAAGAAGGATCCGGGTACTGAAATGACCAGACTGCAGTCCAGATCTTTCACCCATAGAAAACATTTGGTGCATCATATAGAGGAAGATGATAGAAGAAGACCTGAGACAGTTGAGCAACTAGAAGCCTGTATTAGACAAGAATGGGACAACATTCCTATTCCTAAACTTGAGCAACTTGTCTCCTCAGTCCCCAGACATTTACAGACTGTTATAAAGAGAAGAGAGGACGCCACACAGTGGTAAACATGGCCTTGTCCCAACTTATTTTTCCCTTAAAATGATAAATTTTCTCAGTTTAAACATTTGATATGTCATCTATGTTGTATTCTGAATAAAATATTGAAATATGAAACTTCCACATCATTGCATTCTGTTTTTATTCACAATTTGTTCAGTGTCCCAACTTTTTTGGAATCGGGTTTGTATTTTTAGCAAGACTTAATGCTCGGGGGAAGCATTTAGGGTTTTATTTAGATCTTACTCTGTTAATTTCACACCTTGAATGCCACATGTAGTACAAATGTAGTACCAGAAATAAAACACAACCATATTACAAAAATGACATTACTTGATTCACGACAAAAAGTAAAATCTAAGGTAATATTAGTAAGAAACAAACTGAGGACTCACGCAGTCATTTACATTGTATTAAAAATAGAATGAATGCATAATTAAAAAAGTGATATATGTTTATGAGGTGAAGAAACATAAAAGTGTTCTTTTAGGAATAAATCAGTTTTAGATTTACCCACTTCCTTTTCTTTAATATTGAGTTTTTGTGTGTTTTTATGTAACCTTTGCGCTTAATGAGGGTGTTGGCTAAAGGTCAACATTGTGTGGGTGTAACCTGGGCTACGCTCAGGGTGGGTGTTTTTGAGGTAGTGAACATAAAGCACATGAAAAAGAATCATTCGTTCACACACTTTACATTTTCATGTGTACATACATGAACGTGGTGATGGATTTAACATGTGCACATGAAAAAAACACAAACACCCAGACACAGTACATTTATCTCATTCATATACTTGAGCAGCTATGGAATTATGGGCTTTGCTCAGGGGCCCAGAAATAGTAGCTTGGTGTGGCTGGGATTTAAACTCACAACCTTCAGAGCCCATGCCCTATTCCTTAACCACTAAGCGCCCACGTCCCCATATGTATGATTACGGCATTCGGTATACGCCCTTAAATTTGTTGTTTTATACAACTGATCGGGTGAGTGCCAGGGGCCTTGCTCAAGGGCCCAGCAGTGGCAGCTTGGTGGTAGTGAGATTTGAACTTACAACCTTTCGATCAGAACATCTTAAACATTGAGCTGCCACTACAAGTTATATGGCAGCAGTTTCAGAACTTTTCAACCTTATTTTTATTAAATTAGTATTTTGGTGTACGATATTAATAATAACGATCGGGTAAAAATCATAAATAATCATGAAAGCCGTGGATGTAAATGATTGATCTACGAAGACTGCAGCCTGCATTTCCTTCCCTGTGACCCGCCCCAGTTTCCCTCCTGTCCAAAGTCCACTTCATTAGTTGGCTGTGATTCTTCCTGTGATGTAAAATGGACATCATGCCTCTTTTGGACTCCAGCCAGCACACAGGGAGCTACTTCAGTTGCCCCTCTCCCTGTCGGGCCTGACAGCCTCTGCAGATGATGATAAATGTAGAGGTGGAAAAGCAATTACTGTAGCGAGGTGCACTTAGGCTGAGAGAAATCAGAATAAACCAGCGTCTAGCTTTAACCAGTGATGACTGAATGTGCTGTACTGGGAGACGAGGAGGAGGAGTGGGATACTTCTGTATGTAGCTGCAGGATCTCAGGTCAGATTTACCCCAATATAACATTTTAAACACATTAATATAATTAATTAGCTGTTACTCCTTTAACAAACCTGTAAATCTGTAATCTGTAATGGTGTCACAGATCTACTTAAAAGGACATTTACAAGGAGGACGTTTAACGAAAAGCTGGACATTGCGAGGAAACGCCGGCCAAAACCGTACAAAAAACAATTGTTAAGCTTTTTCATGAACCGTTTATACTTTTGTGTTTTCTTTCCTAAAGAATTTGCACAAAAGCACAATTTTAAAGTCCATGACATTTCAAAATGACAGCGCACACAGACGCAGCGCCTCAACACTTTCCCTTTCTGTGCTTTTTAAGTGCGTTTTTGTCTATTTTTATAAGCGTTTATATTAAAATTAGTAGTGCGATTCTCACATACAGCCAACAAGACCTTCTAATCCAGGGAACTAATCTTAATATTTAAATTTGCAATACCTTAATATTCTAATGAATTACTTATGTTTACATTTTTATTACTTTACTAAATTTATTTTTTTAATTTTATGCACCATAAGTACTAAAACTTAATTTAATTGTTCCCTGTGCAATGACAATAAAGAAATCTATCTAATTTGCCTTCATTTGAAATTCCTAAGAAAACTGAAATGCACAAAAAAGTGCACAAAAATCATCGGGGTGATGTGATGAGGTGAATATCGATGCTTCTGCTAGAGATGATGAATGTGGGAGGTGCAGTTGTGGCTCCAGTGAAAAGAGACGTGTTGAATTGTGATCATTGGGTTTCTTGCTTTAGTAACGACATTCATTCTTACTGTATGAAGTCAAGTCAAGTCAAGTCAAGTCAAGTTTATTTCTATAGCGCTTTTCACAACAGACATTGTCTCAAAGCAGCTTTACAGAAATCAACAGTGAAGGTGAATGGTGTGTGTTTATCCCTGATGAGCAGCCGTGGCGACTGTGGCAAGGAAAAACTCCCTTAGATGTAATGAGGAAGAAACCTTGAGAGGAACCAGACTCAAAAGGGGAACCCATCCTCATTTGGGTGACATCAAGAGTTTGATCATAAATCTTTCAACAATACAGAACACTGGAGAGTGAGAACTAACATGAGTACTGGAGTATAAGATTATAAGTAAATGTTCTTTCTACAGTCTTATACAGTCTATATGGTTAGTAGCTCCTAGTTTTATGAGCTCAACATTTGTGATCGTCACAGATCCAGCAACAGCTTCTCCATGCCAGAGCCTTTAAACACTCCAGGAGGTCCAATGTCAAAACCACACATGTAGTGGGATCCAATTGGCACTGGTATGTCTCTAGATGGTTCGAGATGTTTGCGAGTTCGGCATCTACTTCTTCAAAGGTCCATAATCTTCATGAGGTGGGACGTGACTGGAGCTGGCCAAACTCAGGATGCCTCGGGATGGGGAGAGAAAGAGAAGCAGTGGAGAGGAATTAGCGTAGCTGCTGTTCATGATATTAACAGCACAAGTTGATAATGTGATGTGATCAGATGTTCTGGAGCACAAGGTTATGATGTGATGTGTGTTATGTGTAGGCTTTGCTAAAAAGATACGTTTTTAATCTGCACTTAAACTGGGAGAGCGTGTCTGAACCCCGAACACTGTCAGGAAGACTATTCCAGAGTTTAGGAGCTAAATGTGAGAATGATCTACCACCTTTTGTGGACTTTGCTATTCTAGGAACTACTAGAAGCCCAGAGTTTTGAGATCTCAGGGAGCGTGACGGATTGTAGCGTGTTAGAAGACTGGAGAGATACATGGAGATAAACCATTTAGTGCTTTATAAGTAAGAAGCAGTAGTTTGTAGTCTATTCGAAACTTAACAGGAAGCCAGTGTAGGGACGATAAGATTGGGGTTATATGATCATATTTTCTTGACCTTGTAAGAACTCTTGCTGCCGCATTCTGAACTAACTGAAGCTTGTTTATTAATGATGCAGGACATCCACCTAGTAATGCATTACAGTAGTCTATTCTGGAGGTCATGAACGCATGGACGAGCTTCTCTGCATCGGATATAGACAACATATTTCTTAGCTTAGAAATATTTCTAAGGTGAAAGAAGGCTGTTTTTGTAACTTGGTTGATATGATTTTTAAAAGATAAGTTGGAGTCTAAAATAACTCCCAGGTCTTTTACTGTTGAACTAGTGGTTACAGAACATCTGTCTAAATGCAGGTTGAGATGCTGGAGCTTCTGTATACTGGTTTTTGGGCCGATGAGCAAAATCTCCATCTTATCAGAATTTAGTAGTAGAAAGTTATGAGTTCTAGGACCCCCGCTCTTCACAATATACATGCTTCCGTTAGGAAATATTATTAGAAGGAATGGAATTAGCTTCCATTGTTATGCTGATGATACCTAGCTATATATCTCATCTAAACCAGGCGATACAGCTCAATTAACCTGGATAACTGAGTGTGTTAAAGAAATAAGAGATTGGATGACCCATAACTTTCTACTAGGAGGAGATCATGATCTATAGTCGAATGCAGCACTAAGATCTAGTAAAACCAACAGCGATATGAAGCCTTGGTCTGAAGCTAAAAACAGGTCATTAGTGATTTTAACTAGGGCGGTTTCTGTGCTATGATGATCCACGTGGCTTCATAATGATGGGATTAAAAGGTGGATTGATTGAGGCAGGACACCACTGAAGGCCTGAGGTGAAATACACAACCTGTAACTGCAACACTCCTTTGAGTGCATGCATTAGAGTTTAGTGGCTTTTATGTATTGTTGGTCAGCATTATTGAAGAATTAGTGCTGCATTAGTGAGCATTAGTGCAGTATTAGTGCAGCATTAGTACAGAATTAGTGCAGCATTATTGCAGGATTAGTGCATCTTTAGTGCAGTATTAGTGCAGGATTGGTGCGATATTAGTGTAATATTAGTGCAGCATTAGTGCAGTATTGGTGCAGGATTAGTGCAGGATTAGTGCAGCATCAGTGCAGTATTAGTTTAATATTAGTGCAGTATTAGTGCAGGATTAGTGCGGTATTAGTGCAGGATTAGTGCAGTATTAGTGCAGGATTAGTGCAGAATTAGTGTAGTATTAGTGCAGGATTAGTGTAGTATTAGTGCAGGATT
>JAAIIK010000451.1:678779-697689 GCA_014706435.1 Silurus glanis | reverse complement strand
AAGCTGGTATGTATATATATATATTTTTTTTTTTTCAGACTACATCCAAAAGAAATTCAATGTTTCCACATCTGGAAGCAATGAGGACAAGGGCTTCAAAAAACAAAACCCCTCTAAATAATAAAGAAAGTGAATAAATGTATGGAGTGTACATGTAGTGTAACTTTCAGCTGGTTATTTCAGCTAATGGTTCATCACATTTATTGTTGCATTGTAGTTAATGATGTTCACTATGTCATTGTGCTGTAATTATATATAGTTCTCTTTTATTAACAATTGTATACTGACATCTTTCTGTATATAGTGAAATACTCATTTTTCACTCTTTTCATGTCCAAAAAACTGAATTTTTTCAGAAGTTAAAAAAAAAACGCCAGTATTCCTTACATTTTTCTTTTTTTATTCCGTAGGTTTTTGTAAGGGAGGTTTCGAGAAAATGGTTCCAGAACAAAGAAAAACTCTTACATTTTGCAGACATCCTACAGTCTGGCTCAGCCTATTCTTTTCTCTTCTCACCTGAATATCCATAATAAAGAAGGTCATCACAGCGGTGTTCACAGCCATCGTTACTGAAAAGGCGTCATCCGGGCTGCTGATGATTGTGTTAATGAGGCAGACATTGTAGAGTGGTAGCGGTAGCTGTAAGGGCAGATGGGGCAGGCAGGGGGGGCAGATGGGGCAGGCAGGGGGGCAGTAGTGAGAAGTCTGGCAATCACCTGAGTGTTGAATGGCTGCTGAATGGCTGAGGTGCGGAATGAAAGAAAAAACGGGTTTATCTTGTTATATCGTTTACACCTTTTTTTTTTTTTCTGTGCTCCGTGACCTATTTTCCTGAAGATGGTTATCTTCCTCATACCACTCCAAACATCTCTAATATAATTAACTCTGAAGTTAGCAGGGTTTCTAAAAACATGCTGCAAATACATGATACAGAAAATAAAGAAATTGAAACACTTTGGATTCAATAATTTATATTGTATAATGAAGTAGATGTAGATTTCTTCAAATAGATAGATAGATAGATAGATAGATAGATAGATAGATAGATAGATAGATAGATTATGGACAAGTTGAAACTTTGGTCTACTTACTGTAAGCATTGAAAGGCTTTAAAGAGCATTTTATTTGAAAAAGAATGCAAGTTAGAGTCATTTCAGCCATTAGAGACAATATTCCTCCTCTGAGTAGAAGTGGGAAAAGTTTTATGTAAACCTTGTTAGAGTAGTTTAGGTAAAATAAATATAGAGATGCTGTACTTATATGTATAAAATGTTATAATAATGTGCATAGAAATTGTTACCCACTGAATATGTGAATAAATCATATTTGTATATTTCTTTCAACAAAGGGACATTGTTTATTAAAAGGGATCTGTTTATTAAAAATAAAATTTTATTTCTGATCAAAGGAACGAAATGAAGAAAATGAAAAAAAAAATCGTTTACTATGATAAACAAGATTCGGAGAACCAAGTCATTCAAATGATCCGATCTTCCGCTCACTATACATGCGGTAGATGGCAGCATAAAAAAGGCGTGGTCACAACAGACCCCACCCTTCTTCATGCATATTCATGAGAGAAACATTGCTAATCATGAGGCGCGGGCGTTTATATAGCGGCGCCATCTTAAGCGCAGTCTCATCTCCTGCTCACTCGGGAACAGCTCCAGGTCGTCGCTACAGGGGGAAAGGTAATGGTGTTAAAAACACAACGAACGATTTGTGGTGCATTAATTTAACATATTTTGCCTTTTTTTGTTCTTTAATTTTTTTTTTTTTTGCATATGTTCCTTTCGAGTGTATGTTTCATTCGAAACAGCTAATTGTGTAATGTGACGCAGTTAAGGGTTTACTTCAGGTTAATTGCAGAATCGTTTTACTGACACACCGAACGCTAATATTTAATCTGCTTAATCGAGTGCGAATAGAAAATGGTGTTTAATATTATTTCTTGCTCCGAAAATCAGTAAAGATGGGAGACTGTGACAAGGCCGCTAGCGTCGCGGTGATATTAGCATTGTAGCATTGCTTTTGTTCTCGCACGACTAGCAGATGGCTAATGAGGCCTAATGAATGAGGCCTAATTTCACCTCATGAATGGTTTTATAAATGTTACCCTACCCTAACCCTTTTTAAATAACCATATCGTGTTATTGTTTAAAATAACGATAATATAGTAAATATATTATTGGATAAAGATACACGTGTGGCCGCCATATTGTATTTCAGTCAGGAATGGACGCGCGCGCGGCCATGTTCTACAATGGTCACGCGCTGATGTGTGAACTCTTTATAAGGAAGGAAGTAGATCAGAATTAACATGGGTTTTATTTTATTTATTTTTTCTTGTGCGCAAAGTTGGATTTTAATCCTACATGTCCATTAAGGTGTTTACTTTATTTTTTTTTTATCGCCCTTTACTGAAAATTTGTCGTTTCTCGGATCACCGAACTGTTAATTCATTAAATACAAGTGAACCCAGAGCCCCATTTATTAAGAATTAAATACAACCTGACTGTGCAATTGCATTAATTATTTAATACTTTTATCCAGAGCAAACAATATTGTACGGACATGTGCAAATGAGTTTTCTTGGATTAAAAATTAATATTTTAAATGTTTTCCAAAAAAAAAAGCCATGTAATTTCATGCTCATGTTTTGGTTTATTTCAGATGTCGGACGAAGGAAAACTCTTCATTGGTGGCCTCAGTTATGAGACCACAGAACATTCACTGGAGGAGGCGTTTTCCAAATATGGCACCATCGCCAAAGGTAGCTTTGTGTTTCTTTCATTGAATTTGCACACATGCATGGAGTTTACAGAACAATCATCATGATTGATTTTATTTATTTTAGTCGACGTAATCAGAGATCGCGAGACCGACAGATCCCGAGGCTTCGGCTTCGTTACGTTTGAAAACCCAGATGACGCGAAGGACGCGATGGCTGCCATGAACGGCAAGGTAATGTATTCGTGCGCATGGGAAACGATACAATTTTTATGCTTTTCTCGAGGAAAAATACAATGTCTTAATTTGTTCTTCCTTTAGACTGTTGACGGCAGAACGATTCGTGTGGATGAAGCTGGTAAATCTGGTGGGAGATCTGGTGGTTTCAGAGGGTCTGGTGGAAGGGGATTTTTCAGAGGTGGAAGAGGAAGAGGTTGGTATTTTTGGTAGATGTTTCTGTTCAGTCCTTTTCTTTGATTTTTTCCCCATTAACCAAATGTATTTAACCTCAGGAGGTGGTGGCTACAGTGGAGGAGAGCGAAGCTACGGTGGTGAAAGGAGTTACAGTCGTGGTGGTGGTGGCGGCGGCAGTTACGGAGGTGGTGACCGTGGTTACGGAGGCAGGGACAGGAGCTATGGCAGTGGTGAAAGGAGCTACGGTGGTGGTGGAGGCGGTGGTGGTTACTCCAACAGGAGCGGAGGCTACTCTGGTGGTGGAGGAGGAGGATACAGAGACAACAGGTAGATCTTTATCACCAAGTTGGTGTGCTTTTTATTTGAATGAACAATACCTGTGCAATACCTTCATATTTTAATGGATCACTAATTTCATTGTACCCTGTGCACTGAACGTTCTACCACCTGCCTACATTATATTTAATTTGCTTGTTATGTTGCCTTTCTTTGTGTGATAATGTGGTTGTGGTGTTCTTACAGGAACCAGGGAGGTTATGAGCGTTCATCTTTCGGCAGCTACAGAGACAGCTACGACAGCTATGGTATGTATACAACCTGAATGGCTCAATACAAATATGTAACTTGTTAAACTGAAGCCTGTTCTGTCCTGGTCAGACATTTATACCGATCCACTGACTAACAGTCATTTTTATAAATAAATAAAAACAAAAACAGATGCTTGCTTAATGCATTTCAGATGAACCTTTCGAAAACAAACCAAAGATCAATCTACCAACAGTGGACTAAGTGTGCAGATGGCCAGTAGTTTATCCTGGAGATACTTGAAATTGAGAATGAGTCGTTGCTTTGTGGTATCAGTTCTGTATGTGGGAAGGATGTCGAAATGCACCAGTGCCTTTACTCTTGCCTGCTTCTTGTCCTCAGCTACACAAGATTAAAAAACAGTCCTGATTCCAAGATCATCACTTCGCTGGCTGTGTTAGATGTGCTCTTCGAAGACTCTTGAGATTTTTTTTTCCTCCACTTTTTGTTTCATTTCAGTTTTACTAGTTGTAATGCTCTCCTACATAAAAATACAAGATGCTATCTTTTTTTTCTTTTTTTTTTTTTTAAAGAAGAAAAATCGTGTCCGAGATGGTGTCATTATATATTTTTTTTTGGGGTGTTTCCTGTAAAAAACATTTGAGCCCGTTTTTAGATTGCCTGTACCTTCAGTTACCACTTGTTTGCTCTTGTTTTTGTTGAAATCTGTTTTTCTTGAAACCATACGTGAAATCTCTAACCAGTTCAGCACAGCCTGATAGCTTCTTAAATTTATTTGAAGTAAAACTTTGGACCAACATACACTTACAAATGGATTGCTGTTGGAGGGGGGGGGGGTTGTTGCTACAGAAGAAGCAGAGTCTCACTTGGAATCGCCTGCTTCTTAATAAAAAGAAAAAGAAAAAAAAAAAACTTCATCAGACTCTCAAAAAGAAGCTTGCCATGCTGTGATGTGCTTTTAGTGGCTTGAAGTCCTTGTAATGCATTCCTTTAGTAAAGCAGGGAAGGTGTGCTAATTTTTTAGAGCTCAGGGCTCTGGCAGGCCGCCTTTGTTTTGCTAAAGTTTGTAAAGTTCCCAAAGAGTGAACTACTCTGATTGGTGCTGCCAGATTAGGAGTTTCTCTGAGCTCAATGTGGCCCAATGTACTTTACTCTTTGTGACTTTTGAATATAAAAAGAGTACTGCTTGGAGATCAGTTTTATATCCATGTCAAGGTTTTGTTCCTTTGGGGAGAGAAATGTGCCGTTTTGTGTACCAACAACTTTTTTTTCTTTTTGTTAAATTGGCTTCATGAAGCCCATTAAACGAATTTCTGAACATGCTTTGAATTCATTGACCTTGAAGAGAAAATATCCAGTGTTATGGGTGTAAAGTGATGTATTGAGGGTAATCTGGGAATTAATTTAGTGCATTAATGGTTCTTGATCTGGGTGTAAAAGTGTATTTTAGAATGAAAGGTTGTGCTACAGTTAGTCCTATGTAATGCTTCATTGCATCCAAGCGTTCTCTGCTAGCAATTTTTGAAAACCTGACAATGTCCTTGGAGAATGAAGTGTTGTGCCTACCGACTCGAGTCCTCTGAGATGAAAGCTGCTCTTGACTAGGGCAATTGTGGAAATAGTCCTGTAACGTGAGGTAACCACTTTTGATCTCCTGTACGCATCCTTCCAACTGTTGTATTCATCACATTTTTCTGCCAAAAAAGAGCCCAGTGTTCTGTCCTCTAAAGTCAAGCTCTTAGGAGCGCATCAGTATTGTGCCTAATAAAAAAAAAAAAAAAAAAAACCCTAAAGATGAAGAAAATCCACCTTTTCCGATTTGCTGATTGATTCCTATCTTCAACTTGCTGCTTTGTGTTCTGTAATTGTAATCCAGTCTCCCAATAGCACTACTGGGAGGGAAATAAACCACCTGGTATTTACTCTGCCTTTTAAGGCACTGATGCTCGTTTTGGAAAAGCAGCCCAAAGTCCTAGTGCCCCCCCTCTTTTTTTTTTTTTTGTAAACAATTTCTAATGGTTCCTTTCCTGACTCATTGATTTTTATTTTTTCAAAGAAAAATAATGTTCTCATATTTGCTAATGCATGTTAATAATTTGACTCCTTTTTATGTATGGTGTATATTTACACGTCTCTTATGTTTTCAGGTTAAAACACATGCGATGTAGCGAGGACGCTGTGGGCCAGAGTTCACCAGATTAGTGTCTGGGAGAAGTTCGGTACTGTGACATTGCTAAGAGGCAAGTACTGGTTTAATCATCACTGGATCAGAAAACCATTTGGTATAAAAAGGCTGGATGGGATTCAGATCATGTGTGATGAAGTTAATATCCACATACACTTCTGGCTAGAGGTTTTCTTAACTTGCTTACTATTAAAAAGTGCAACTATTACACATGGCTGGTGAACAGAGAAATGAGTGTCCAGTGAACACCAGGTTATAGAACATTAATTATTCAGTAATGTTTAAAGGGGGGGGGGGGGGGGTAGAGAATAAGATACGGGGATTTGTTTAATTATATTCTGTGTTTTTGTTTTAGTGTCTGGATGGGGAGTGTATCCCCTGCGTCAGCACACCATGAGAAGTGTATGAATAAAAAGCATGATCAGGTGGTCCATCCTTCAAGCCAGCTGAGCTTCAACAGTGATCTCAGAACATCAGTGTAGGGATGTCTGCTTTTCTCGTGGACCGGGTTAAGCAAAAATGCAATAAAAAGACTGTTAAATGTTCTTGTTGGGTTTGTGTTTGAGATTCTGAATATGATGGGATGATTGAGCTTGGACCCCCTCCCCCTGCGCGCATTTACATACTGACCACCAGGGGGCGATCATGCTATACAAGAGACATAAAACCAGCAAAACAAACCATTATTGTGGTTTAAACCATCCAATCAGATTACAGCGTGGTCAGGGCGTGGTTATTAAATAAAATATTCAAAGTGAAAGGTTACAAAGAAACGCGTTGAAGTAACGTTTCCGGTTAAATATATTCAGCAGACTTGCCCTAGAGCCTGAATGTCGTGTGTATATTTATAATAAAAATAATCTTAGAGAAAACTTCCATATTAAACATCCCATGTGATTCGGTCCTGCTGGTTCTGAAGTATTTAGTGGAAGTGGCAGCTCAGTGGGGAGGTTGTGTACATGTGATTGGAAGGTTGTCGGTTTAATTCCCAACACCAAAAAGCTGCCACTCTTTCACCCTGTGCAAGATCCTTAAATCTCACCTGCTCGGGCGGATAAATAGACGTGTTTGCAAAAATGCCATAAATTGTAAACAAAGCCAGTTGAGTAAATTAATTCAATCAGGAGGTTCGTGTAAAAAAAAAAAAATCATTTAGATGCATTTATTTGATAAATGTTTTAAGTGCAGGCTGTGGGTCGCTACCACCAGAGGGCGGTGTTGCCCTTAAAACCTACGAGAAAAGCAAGAGACGTCGATACCACATATTTTCGATTCAACACCGTGATTTTTATAGTCCGTGAATAGTAATTAGACTACAGTGAACTGGATTTCATATTTCCACATGGTTTTACATTCCTTTCTCGTTATGATTGATTGGAATAAGTTAAATGTTTTCACACTTCAGAAAAACCCAAGCTCAAGACTGAACCCATAATCCTGAAACTGAAGCAATTCTAATTTACAATAAAATCACGTGTCTGTTAATGTCAAAGTTGATGTATGCTAATCTTAGTCATGTCAGAGTAGATCCAGTGGTTAAGGCATTGGATTTCTTACCAGAAGGTAATGAGCTCAAATCCCAGCACCACCAAACCTAAACAAGGCACAATTCTTTGGTTGCCAAATGCATGTAAATGCAAGCATATTCTTGCCCTTTGCATTATTTGTTATTTGAGGTCTTTTGGAGAACATCTTTAGTTAACAGCGTCGATGGAGGTTTTAATTCATGTTGCATCTGTTATCATGAAACTTGCCTCAGGCCTTACCAATAAACAGCCCAATAATCATATACGGAACATCTTTTATAGACATTATATAACCATAAATATTGGGACCCCTAACCTTCAGCCAGATGTGGTTCTTCCACAAATTGTTAAAACAAAATTGGAGATAAAAAGTTCTATAGGACCTCTTTGGATGTGAAAGCATTAATTTCTAGGAGACCCAAACGCTGTGCACAAAGCCAGCTCCATGCAGATCTGCTTTCCATGGGTTGGAAGATGTGGAAGATCTCCTTCTATAGAGCTGATGAATGATAAATGACTGTAGCCCAGGCGCTCATCTACAACTGACTTTACGAACACCCTTGTAGCTAAATGAATCATCTTACAGCATCATAAAGCATCATATAGTGTATTGTAATCTTGTTGCATAATTGGGATTTCTGATAATGTAACACTGATGGATTTTGCATTCGCATGCCGGCTGATTAACGTCCAGCTGTGTTCGGCGTTAGAGCACGAGTTTGTGTTGGTTCACTTGGAAATCGTAGGTTTATATGTTTTAAAACTCTGGTACTCAATTACATGTACCAGACTTGCGTCTGCTCACGTAGGCCCAGATGGTCTCCTGCAGGACTGTGTGGCCTGAGAAGAGTTCGATGTAATAAAACGGCGTATATGACAAACCCGCTCGAATTAGTAATGGGGTTGTGTTTTAGCCCTCTGGGCTGCAGCGGTATGCATCTGCTCCTGGTGTGTAAACACGTTGAGCTCCAGCGCACCGATGCCCAGTCAGTAGCCCACCTTCCTGCGTCTAGACAAAAATATGTTTCTCTTATACCTGAACCACAAGCCTTTATTTTGAGTACAGACCCACAGAGGGTTTTGTGAGACAGAGTTGAGTTTAGAGGCTGCAGCTCGAACATTAATGGAAAACACAGACCTGTGTGTGTGTGTGTGTGTGTGTGTGTGTGTGTGTGTGTGTGTGTGAGTAAGTTCCAGTTTAGTTTATACAGGGGGGGATGTATATATTGGGGTTTGTCTATTGGAACATCCACCACCAGATGGGTGACTTTACTGGAACCCTGGAGTTGCCCATGGGACTCTTTTGCGATTGGATGTCATGATCGAAACAGGAAGTGTGTAATGCCTGCCATAAAACGGCATGAATTAGTGCATCTTTGTAGACGAAAAACAAAGCCAGGGAGATGACATCTGCAGTAAGAAAAATCAAGATTGTGATTAATGCCTTATGAAGTCATCTTTACATAACCCGAATCACAGACGCTGAAAAGGTTCCGTCATTCCGTGTTCATGAGAAAACGTCCACTCGTTTAACAGAAGCTTTTTGATAGCATAGATAGAAAAAAATGCAAAAGCCACATATTGAGTTTATTTGTCTTTAGTTTTGTTATTTGCTGCTTTTTGGTTTAGTGTTTGTTCACACCGTTTTAATTGAATCCGTCACAATGTGGAACAGAATCCAGTGCGACTGTGCCGAAGTTACAAACATACAGTTTACACAATAACACTTCATTAAACTACCGCGCTGATGTTTCACCTTCATCCCTACACTTTTTCGTTTTTACGTCACGCCCTTTTACAGTGGTAACTCCAGCAGCCCAGCGTATTGATAACAGCATTCATTGACAACAAATATCATTATTGATTATCGATTTTATCGATTAGTTGTTATAGCCATAAATATATGTAGAATAAATTACTGCTTTTTATTGGCTCTGTACATGCACTTTGCACAATGACAGTAATCTGATATAATCTCATACAAGCGTTGAATGCAATATACAGGGTTTAGAGCAGCAAACGCTTCCATTCAGAAAAACGTCTTTTTCAGAGAAGGCTTTGTATATTAGAGCAAGACACTGCCAAATGCATGTTGCATCTATTGCAAAAGCATGACTTGTAGTCCGGGGGCTGAACTGGCCGGCCTTGTGTTGATGGTGGTGAAGGAAAACTCCCTGAGGCAATATAAGGAGGAACCAGACTCAAAATGGATCCTTTATCCGCATCTTCTTCTTCTTCTTCTTCTTCTTTTGGCTGCTCCCATTAGGGGTCGCCACAGCGGATCATCCGTCTCCATCCCACCCTGTCCTCTACATCTGCCTCTTTCACACCAACTACCTGCATGTCTTCTCTCACCACATCCATAAACCTCCTCCTTGGCCTTCCTCTTTTCCTCCTTCCTGGTGGCTCCATCCTCAGCATTCTTCTACCAATATAATTCATGTCTCCCCTCTGCACATGTCCAAACCATCTCAATCTCACCTCCCTCACCTTGTCACCAAAACGTCCTACATGCGCTGTCCCTCTAATAAACTCATTTCTAATCTTGTCCATCGTCGTCACTCCCAACGAAAACCTTAACATCTTCATCTCTGCTACCTCCAGCTCCACCTCCTGTCTTCTACTCAATGCCACTGTCTCTAATCCATACAACATCTCAGGTCTCACCACAGTCCTATAAACTTTCCCTTTCATTCTTGCAGATACTCTACTATCACAAATCACTCCTGTCACTCTTCTCCACCCACTACACCCTGCCTGCACTCTTTTCTTCACTTCTCTAACACATTCTCCATTACTTTGCACTGTTGACCCCAGGTACCTGTCCTGCACCACCCTCACATACTTCTCTGACACACCAGACTTCCTCATACAATACCACAACTCCTCTCTCCACCCTGTCGTACGCTTTCTCTAAATCCACAAATACACAATGCAATTCCTTCTGTCCTTCTCTATACTTCTCCATCAACATCCTCAAAGCAAATAACACGTCTGTGGTGCTCTTCCTCGGCATGAAACCATACTGTTGCTCACAGATGGTCACCTCTTCTCTCAGTCTGGCTTCCACTACTCTTTCCCATAACTTCATGGTGTGACTGATCAACTTTATTCCCCTGTAGTTACTGCAGGTCTGCACATCTCCCTTATTCTTAAAGATCGGTACCAGCACACTCCTTCTCCATTCCTCAGGCATCCACTCACCTTCCAGAATCCTGTTAAACAATCTGGTTAAAAACTCCACTGCATCTCTCCTAAACATCTCCACGCTTCTACAGGTATGTCATCTGGTCCAACCGACTTTCCACTCTTCATCCTCTTAATCGCTGCTCTCACTTCCTCCTTACTAATCCTATCCACTTCCTGCTTTACATCTCCACACCATCCAACCTTCTCTCTCTCTCTGATTTTCCTTATTCATCAGCTGCTCAAAATACTCCCTCCATCTTCTCAACACACTCTCCTCACTAGTCATCACATTTCCATCTCCATCCTTTATTGCTCTAACTTGCAACACATCCTTCCCAGCTCGGTTCCTCTGCCTGGCCAATCGGTACAAATCCTTTTCTCCTCCCTTAGTGTTCAACCTCTCATACAGCTCCTCGTATGCCTTTTCCTTGGCTTTCGCCACATCCCTCTTTACCTGCTGCCGCATCTCCTTGTTCTCCTGCCTACTTTACTCATCACTCTGTCGATCCCACTTCTGTTTCTCCAACCTCTTTCCCCTTATGCTCTCCTGCACTTCCTCATTCCACCACCACGTCTCCTTGTCTTCCTTTCTATTTCCAGATGTCACACCAAGTACCTTTCTAGCTGCCTCCCTCATCACTCCTGCAGTAGTTTCCCAATCATCCAGCACCTCTTCACCACCACCGAGTTCCTGTCTGACCTCTTCCCTGAACCTCACACTACACTCTTCCTCCTTCAGTTTCCACCATCTTATTCTTCTTTCAGTCCTCACTCTCCTCCTCTTCTTCTTCACCTCCAAAACCATTCTACAGACCACCATCCGATGCTGTCTAGCTACACTGTCCCCTGCCAACACCTTACAGTCTCCAATCTCCTTCAGGTTGCATCTCCTACATAGAACATAGTCCACCTGTGTGCACCTTCCTCCACTCTTATACGTCACCCTATGATCCTCCTTCTTCTTAAAATACGTGTTCACTGCCATTTCCATCCTTTTAGCAAAATCTACCACCATCTGCCCTTCCACATTCCTCTCCTTAAGACCATACCTACCATCACCTCCTCATCACCTCTGTTCCCTTCACCTACATGCCCATTAAAGTCTGCCCCAATCACCAATCGTTCTTTCCTGGGTACACCATCTACCACTTCATCTAATTCACTCCAGAATTTTTCCTTCTCCTCCATCTCACAGCCAACTTGTGGAGCATAGGCACTGATGACATTTATCATCATCCCTTCAACTTCCACCTTCATGTTCATCACCCTATCAGAAACTCTCTTCACCTCCACTACACTCTTACTGTACTCTTCCTTCAGGATCACCCCTACACCATTTCGCTTTCCATCCACACCATGATAGAACAGTTGAAACACCTCCAATGTTCCTGGTCTTACTCCCTTTCCACTTGGTCTCCTGAACACACAACATATCTACCTTTCTCCTCTCCATCATATCAGCTCCCTCTCTCCCTTTACCAGTCATAGTACCAACATTTAAAGTACCAACCCGAACCTCCACTCTCCTCCACTTCTCCTTTCCCTGTCGCCTCTGTAGACGTCTTCCTCCTCTCCTTCTCCTCCTTCGGCCAACAGTAGCCCAATTTCCACCGGTACCCTCTCGGCTAACGATACCTGTGGTGGTCGTTGTTAACCCGGGCCTCGACCGATCTGGTATGAAATTCTGATTCGTGATCCGCATATTTGATTTGGCACATGTTTTACAACCCTCCCCATTTACCCGGGCTTGGGACCGGCACTAAGAGTGACCTGACTTGTGCCTCCCTAATGGTTGGGTTATCCTTTATCCGCATCTACTAGACAAAAAAGAACGAACACCTTTGGGATGTGGCAGAATGAGAGCGATGAGAGTCTAGTTTTCCCAATAAAACCATATATTATACGGCTGATGGTTCATATTCTGTAGAAAATAATCACATAGAAGTAGATTTAGCTTCCCAGAACAACACCTTCTCAACCATTACTCACATGTCTGCCAGATACCGCCTTCATGATGTGAGTTCCTTCAGCTCTATCACCAGGTCACTTTTTAAACAAATGAGATCACTTTCCAGACATGCAGGACCATGTCCGCTTTACTAGCTCTCACTGGTGTCTTGTAAACTTCTGGAAGCCTGAAGCTTCTCTGTGCCAAACAGTAGCTTTCTGAGATCCAAAGAAGCCGGCGGAAAATCTGCTTCAGAACGAAGGCAGTGATCCTACAGCACTTTTTAAATTACAGAACCATTTCATCTTCTTTAAGCGAAACTGTTGGGAAACAGAACATCAAACATTTGGCCGGAAGTTTGTGGAGACCTGAGCATCTCATTCCACATTTTAGTCTCCATTTGCTTTTGTAATAAGCTACACTCTTCTGGGAAGATGTTCCACTAGATTTTGTGGAGATTCTTTCAGCCACACGCGTGTTAGTAAAGTCAGCTTCTGATGTAGGGTAAAAAGTGAGGAGGCCTGGGGTGAAATCAGCGTTCACATTTATCAATGATAAATAGGGTTGGAGCTCTAAAGCAGGAGATCTTCCACATCTTTCAACCCATGTAAAGCAGATCTTCATGAAGCTGGCTTTGTGCACAGGGGCATCGTCATGCTGGAACAGGTTTGAGTGATACCCAGGTGAAAGGAACAACTGATGCAATCGCATACAAAGACGTCCTCTGATTTTGTGCTGATAGTTTGGGGAAGAACCACATCTGAGTGGAAAAGTCAGGTGGTATTTCAGACCAACTTTACTTCTGAACCACAGTAAAGAAATCTTATGATTTTAGTGCTTTGAGGATTTGTAGACACTCTCTGGAACCTGATATTGTCTGGACTCTGTTTATATTTGAGTGAATTTCAGATTTCTAACCTTAACCTCATGACCACACTGACGTCCTGAGTTTAGAACTGAACTTGCTGCTAAGGTCAGAGGATTGGTGTCTCAGTCATTGGTTTTATTTGTAAATTGATCTCTGTACACTTCACTGGGCTCAAGCTGTTATTATATATAATAAGATGGAGATTGAAAATCCAATAAACAACCACTTTCAGACTTCCTTTCATTTAGACTGACATCAGTGGCAGCAGCTTCACCTCTGATGTTACTGGTGAAAAAAAAAACGTAGGCATTAATGCTGGCAGCTGGACAGCCTGAAGATCCAGGAAATAACTGTGGATGGGAAACACTGAGGAACCATAAAGATGATTTGGATTTGGATTATAATGAATATAAACAGTTCTGCTACAATGGTTTAGGTCTACAATCTCCATCAGTGAACCTCAAGAATAATGTATAAGTTTCTGATGTTGAGGGCGAGGAAGAGATTTGCTTCCTTTCTCATGAAGTTAAAACAAAAGGGAGTTTTTCCTTCACCATTGTCACCTCTGCCCTCATGCCTTTACTAATAGAATTGTATTTGTAGTTTAATTCGTGTCATGATGCAGAACTGAGCGGAGGAACGTGATAAACACTGCCGATGATCTTCTCAGGAAAGATTCAAATCTATGGAAACGATGACTCTAAACAAAAGAAACACCTGCCTGAAATCCACCAAATCATCATCATCCTGTAGACAAAGACCAGCAAAGCCCTGACATGTCTGAGAGGCATAAATCAGGCAGTGTGAAGCCGGTGTATATTTTGGCCTTGTGCTTTTGATCGAAAAACCATCTGGGCTCTGCGTAATTCAAACAAGGGTTCATATTCAAGTGGTTCGAACGGTGGTTATAAAATAATAATTATAATAACGTGGTAGGAAATTTGTAATGCCAGTTTCTCACACGCCAAGTCAGAGAGCGAGGAACATCATAATGCATCCACATGATCTGAGAAAACTGCTGTGTTTATGCAGAATTACACAAAATATACTGGATCTTTTCTTCTCTGTGTGTTTCCCTGCATCCTTTCTTTTCTGATTACACAGGTCGTCCCTGAGTTACGATGGAGATGCGTTCTGATGACCCGAAGTGGAGAAATGGCCGGTCCTACCCAGGGGTTTGAACAATGGTTTCTTTAAGACTCCTGGCTCTTTCCTCTAACTTGCTGTCCATGATGAAATTGCAGATGTAGTAACGCACGTGGTCAGAATAGTCACACTGCTTTCGGTGTACACAAGATGATGTCTTTTGGCACACTGACTTATGAGTGTCGGTGCTCCCTGTGACTGTGTGTGCAGCTTTGTGCTGCCATCTGTTGGCATGTTACAAAACTAGTCTTGAAAATTTTTGATACCACCTCATATATGCACAGTGGGCGAGTGGACAAGCGCTGTTCCGCGAGTGGGGGCGGAGCTGGATGCTCTGTTTTAGTGTCCAGCAATGGTGATAAAAGGAGCAATGTGCGCTCTAACAGTGAGACAACTGAAATCTGACGACAGCAGGTGAGAGTACGGCGTCTCAAAGCGTGGGAGATGTGTACATCCTGGCAGCGTCCCAACTGATTGTGCCGCTTATTATTGTTATATTATTAGTTACAATATTTTGACAATTTTGTTGGATTGCTATCATCAATATCAGATAAAAAAAAAATCGTAAGTCGAACCATTGTAACTTGGGGACTACCTCTATATATACTGTATATATATATATATATATATATATATATATATATATATATATATATTAATCCGTGTTTACAGCATGTTATTAATTCCAGGGATTTGATTATTCACATGTTCTGAGCTGTTGTAAGTTCAGTCCGATTCGGGTTTATTCTAAACATTGGACGTGTTTATCCCTGAGTTGTATTTTGTTTTTTTATTACTTATTTATTTTGTTTTCTGATGAACCGGAAGCACGTGTTCATTTTATGCCTTGGTTTTGATTCTCGCCGACATCATAACTCGCAATTTTATAGACTGTAATTGTTTTTATTTCATCCGAATGAACGATTGGCTCCACTACAGCTGCTGAAAATCTCACTGACCTGAGGAGAGAGAAGACGCTGAAACAGGAATGAGAAATGAGATAAAGATCTGACCTGCGACACCAGCTGGAGAAGGGCTTTTTGCTCATTATAAATAAAAAAACTGAAGTTAAACAACATGCTGATTCCAGAAGTAGGAATAAGTGAAGCTTATTCCAGCTCAGACCACATCAAAGTATAGTAGACCCAAGGCAACATGAACAAGAGTACCTCAGCAGATCTTTGGGGTGTCTCGTCGAGCCTGAGCGAGACTTCAAACCTCTGTGGAAGCAAAGTGGAAGTTTGGAACGGTTTCATGTAGGTTTTTTTCAGTACAGACTGTAGCTCTGGGCTTGTAAGTAGAATCATGAGATTATTTTTAGCGTGTCTGCAGGGAAAAGCAGTCACCAGTAATTATCTGCTAATGTAAGACTAAACGTATTTTTAGACGGCTAGGTCATCATTATTTGAAGAAGAAGGGTAATTGCCTATGCAGATGTGGTCTAGTCGAGATGGATTTAATTGGAAAAGGATTTATAGGTAGGAGTCGTAAACGGGGGTTGGTGGTGGTATGGGGTTCGATGTGTAGAGGCCAAACGGCTGGATGACTTTTCGAGGAACTGCCTCTGACACTGACAAATGCTTCTCTTAGACAGGGGAGCCACAGAAAAGTACTTTCAAAGAAATCTATTCGATTACTGCTCATTTCCAACAAATCCTGAGGAACAGATTTGGACGAGTTTCTGCCACACTCATCATTTCAGGGCAGGTTTTTTTTTTCAATTCTCTTTGAGGTGCCACTACAAATCCTCCCCAGGTGTTCAGATCTGTGTTCTGGATCTTATACATGCAATTGTTTATTGATCAAAATATATTATTCTGGTTTCGCCTGAATAGTTTTAACCCCTAAAACATCTCAGCATCAGTTCATTGCATAAGTCATTGAATACAAAATGGGTAAACTTTATTTTGTAAATGTGTTGAATTGATGAATTGTGCAGATGAATCTTGAACGTCACTAATGAAGGCGAGTGAACAACATCAGATCAACCAATAATCAACCAGTTCTCTAAAACAGGTCAAAGGTGAATCTCGTGAACCTTCAGTTGGCGACAAAACACACAATTTCTGAAAATGGATTAAAAACCTGGAAACAAATGGACACTAATACAGTACAGTAAAAGTGTGAATCCTGTCTGGTCTCTTACAATCAATAGAAATCAAATAAATACATTTGTGCTGCTGAAATTCATAAATGCCAAACAGAAGAAATTCAATCTTACAAAAATGCAGTAAATAAATATTTTACATTTGAGAGATGATTTAAGAAATTTGAGAAAAGTTCAGGCTTTTGCAGGAAATCCAATGTGTTGTTCTGATTGTACTAATGATTTTGTGAAATCCAGTTAAGCACAAATCCATTTCTTTTTTTCTTAAATAACTAAAAAAATTCAAATCCAGAAATAAATGGCAAAACCAGGCAGAAGTCATACGATGTACAAACAGATACTAAGGGGCTAAACCACGATATCACAATAACGATTTGTACAAAGTACAAAACCACGATATCATGAACTATTCCATTCAATTCATCTTTATTTTTAAAGCACTTTTAACAATAGTCATTGTCTCAAAGCAGCTTTACAGAGGTAAAGAGGTTATAAAAGAATGTCTATGTTTATTCCTTATAATAAGATGAGGCAGGAGAGTATGTGTAGTCTGGGAGCTGGAGTTTGTGGCAGCCATATTGGGAGAACACAATTGTTGTTGGGATGTGGAGTGGCTGTGAATTAATTTGTTTGAGTACAATCCCAATTCCAAAACGGTTGTGACACTGTGCAAAATTCTAATGAAAACAGAATGCAATGATTTGCAAATCTCATAAATCCATATTCTTTTTACATTCTTCTTCTTCTTCTTTCGGCTTCTCCCATTAGGAGTCTCCACAGCAGATCATCCATCTCCATACCCCTCTGTCCTCTACATCTGCCTCTTTAAAACCAACTACCTGCATGTCTTCCCTCACCACATCCATAAACCTGCTCCTTGGTCTTCCTCTTTTCCTCTCACTTTCTCCCCAAAACATCCTGCATGTGCTGTGCCTCTAATAAACGTATTTCTGATCCTGTCCATCATCTTCACTCCCAAAGAAGATCTCAGCATCTTCATCTTAAGAAACATTTAGTAACTAATGAGGTTGATTGACAGCAGGTCAGTGAGATGATTGAGTATAAGTAGTGTATCTTAGAGAGGCAGAGTCTCTCAGAAGTAAAGGTGGTCAGAGCTTCAGCAATCTGTGAAAAACTGTGCTTAAAAACTGTTTCAGAATAATGTTCCTCAACATCAAATTTCAAAACAGTTAAACATCTCAATCGTTTACAGAACATAATATCATCAAAGGTTTCAAAGAGTCTGGAGAAATTTCTGTGCACAAGGGAAGAGGACAGAAATCACTATTCGAAGGCTGTGATCTTTGGGGCCTCAGGGGCCACTGCATCTAAAACAGTCATGATTCTGTAATGGAAATCACTGCATGGGCTCATTCACACCTCCAGAAATTATTGTCTGTGAACACAGTTTGCATGTCATCCACAAATGCAGGTTGAATTTTAATTATGCAAAGAAGAAGGTATGCGTGAACATGATCCAGAAATGCCGCCATTCTCTCTGGGCCAAAGCTTTTTTAAAATGTCCTGAGGCAAAGTAGAAAACTGCTCTGTGGTCAGACAAAATCGAAATTTGAATTTATTTTTGGAAACCATGGACACCACGTCCTTCAGTCTAAAGAGGAGAGGGACCATCTGACTTGTTCTTAGCGCTCAGTTCAAAAAGCTGCATCTCTGATGGTATGGTGTTGCATCAGTGCCTGTGGAATGGGTCAGCTTGTACATTTTAGAAAAGGCTCCATCAATTCTGAACGCTATATACAGGTTTTAGATCAACAAATGCTTCCATATAGAAAATGTCTTTTTGCATATTTGAGTAAGACGATGCTAACTGCATCCTGCATCTATTACAATAGCATGACCATAGTAGAAGAGTCTGGGTGCTGAACTGACCTGCTGCAGTCTAGACCTTTTACCATTTCAATACATTTGGTGCATCATAAACAAAAAACACAACAAAAGACACCCAGAACTGTTGAGCAGCTAGAATCCTGTATCAGACATATGGGACAATATTCTTCTCCCACAACTTCAGCAACTGGTCTCCTAAAATTACCCTAAAATAAAAATATTCTGATGAAGTACAGATACAAAGAAATTCAAGCACACTAACCAAGTAAAGATATGTCTGATACCTACTGTTCACCACAGTGTGCATAACACAGTGTACAATATTACAAGTTCATAAAGAATAGCCATATTCAGGATTCAGCATTTCACAGAGTTCTCAGGTTCTTCAGCATTTCACAGAGTT